>QBDW01002941.1:0-38139 GCA_003261595.1 Maconellicoccus hirsutus | reverse complement strand
CACCATCTGTAGAAAACCACAGGAATTTGATGAACTAATTCTCGTACATATAAAAAGCAATAAAATCGAAAAAAAAATACCAAAAAGGTGGGGATGAAATTCAAACATGTCGATGGAATTTCGATAAAAACTATTCAAACAGATGAAATGTTATCTTCGACGATTAATCTGTGCTTAGAATCCTGCCCTCAAACTCCGCCCCTTATTTCCCAGCTTCACTCTTATCTCATTTAGTTGATAATGTCAAAAAATGGAAAAAAAATGGAAGGCATTTGATAAGAAGGAAATAACGACCTGGTGCTTTGGAAATAATTAAAATCATCGGATAAAGATAAATTCAAAATGGAGTATAGCGATGACGTCACAAACCAACTTTCAAATAACATTTATTTTATGATTTTTTCCAGCATAAAAAATTGAAAAAATTCTACCAAAATTGCGCGAGTAATAATTTAATTTAATTTAATTTTAAAAAACTGAACGACGGGGGATAGGGAGATCATATAAAAAAATTCCAACCCCGAAACGTCGAATACATCGAGAAAAAATCCTTTTAGAAAACACCCAAATAAAAAAGTCCTTCCTCATTTATCGCAAACTAAGCCTCGAAGTCGAAAATACGACACGAGGGGGAATCCTACAGAAAAAAATTCACCTATTTCCTCTCTATTCACCTTCGCAAAATAAAATTTACAATCTTGCCGACAAAACAATACCAACTAATTGGTGGAAATTTAAATAAACCCACCACCTCTTACCCCTCGCCGCCCCCTGGCGAAAATCAACAAACTCTTAAAGGCTTTGGGTCGAAGCCAAACGACGATTAAAATACGCAAGAACACAACAACGCTTTCCAACTTTGCCACTCCGGATATAAAACTTTCTCGTTGCGAAAAAAAAAGGCCGGAAACGTATTTTTCGATGATATATACACGTAGTTTTGACCATTTCAGTACACCTATACCATCATCTCGACCAATATAACTTTACCCATTAGATGTTTATCCGAGTGTGAAATCAATTTTCAAAACTATTCTACTCACGCCTCGCGCGTAACCGAGTCTTACCTTCGAGACGTAAAATTTCAAACATTCGCGTGAAAATTATCATAGAATAAAAACATTTTAATAGTTTTTTTGACCCGGAATCACGACGACAATTGGACGCGAATTCAAATATAACGATTTTCTGGTCGCCACCGAGTATATAGGCAATTTCAAAAAGCCAATCTCGTCCCTTAACCATTTACAACGCTAAATTAACCCGAACAAATTATACCAAGGTTAGTCGATCTGATTTAATAGCTTAGTTCTCGCGTACTCTCTTCGAGTTCGGTCTCGCTTGCTCTTTCGGTATTTCAGCGTTTTGCCAAAGCCGCAATTAAACAAAAGCGCTGTAATAAACGAGTCGACTAATTATTAGAATGTCAAAAGGCCGAATTTGGATTGCGAGTTTGGTAGGCAACGATTATAAACTTAACGGTAAATTTTATCAATGGTTTGTCGATAGAAGCGTAATGTGCGAGGAGTCTCGACAGGACTTAAAATTGTATTTCCATATCTAGAATATTTACAATGATATCAAATCAATGAATTATCGTTTCAACGAAGAAAAAAATTGACAAAAAAAATAGAAAAATTCGAATCAAAACAAAAGCGCCGATTCTTCAGCAAAAAAATACACATGATAAAGCACAAAAAATTTAACGACAAAACATCTAACAACAGGCATAGCATAACATTCGGCTATAAATTCATTACGCCGCGCTTTCTTTAATCTCAACCCAAACATTCATTCAAACTTGCCAAACTCCAAATCGAACCTCATATTTTCATCTGATATCTCGAAAAATAATTTTGATAATTAAATTACGCCTTAAATTGTTCAATAAATTCGGAAAAATACTCATTCCGTCGCTTCGATGCGTTCAAACAAGTATATATAACAAATTTTTACTCCCGCTTGGTTGAGGTCTGGGAAGCCGATAGCATCAAGACTTCTTACGCTACTACATAGCTCTGATATAAACACAGTCCTACAATATTATTTGTATCTGGTATACCATGCTGAGGCTCCACTTCGACCTTTTACCACCCCTATGGTTTGATTTTGAATAATAAACAAGGGTGAGTTCACAAGTCGCGCTTTATTCCAACGTTTCGTTTTTTTTTTTCAGGAATTGCTACGTTATGGTTTACGTGAAATGGTTAATTTTTAACAATAATTTTGCAATGACGAATCCCCCCGTCCCCCACCCTCAAGCGTCAAAATTGATTTTTTTTCACGGGGTGGAGTATTTATTACTTTAATTGTTAATCTAATAAAATCACAGGGTGTTCAAATTTACCATTTTCTAAAATTTTTAAATATACAACATTCCAATCACATGGTAAATAATAAATGTTACGCATGCTTCTCTTTTCATCATAACATAAACATTGAAATGAAAATTCTGAGGAGAAAAATCAAGATACTGAGGCAACATGATGCATTCATTACGATAGGACTTTATATACAATACAAATAAATTTTCACGATGAAAAAGAATATTTCAAAATATCATTATCTCGAATCTAGTGATAAACTCATCGACTTCAATGTATCGAAATTAATTTGATATTAGGCCTACATTGAAAATGAAAATGTATTCTCGGATATCAATTGAAGTTAAATTTTCGCGCGAGGAATAAGAATAAATAGGTAATCTTTGGTAAATAAATAATACTCCTTTGAAGGATTTACGATTTTTATAAATTTCTTACCTTAATGAAAATAGAACCCAGAAATAAACAAATGAAAATTCCACTGATGGAAGCTCCTTGGAAGAACGCACCTTTCGACTTCATATTGAATGAATCTGAAATCGATACACAATTGTGTGATTAAAATGCATATAAAGTTGCATAAATATTTGTATCTATAATATTAGTTTCCTATACACCTAGTTTCTTTTTTACCATTCCGACTTCAACGCGATTAACTGAGAAATTAGTACAACATCGACAACTGAAAAAAATGACACGAATAATTAGTTTTTGTTAGTAGGTAACATGCATCTTTTTCTTAATATTGAACGGAAATTAATCAACAGATCGTTTGATTCTCAAAATGAAGAAAAAAACTCCAGGCGCAGCCCTTAATGATATTTACCTTCATTGAAGATATTCTTCGAACATTTAATTACTTTTTCACGATTTCAAGTTTTTGGAAACGGTACTTCGGAAATTAAACCACACTAATAACATAGTTTCACGAATTAGATTACCAAAAACCAACGAAAATAGGATGGAATTTACGTTGAAACTTGAGAAAATCTGCGACTAATAAATTCCAGGAAGATTTTAACTGCATCATTGGAAATTTTGCTTATTCGGCAATTTGAACTTCAATTGGAAGAATTCTTCAGAATTAGGACATTAAAATTGATAAAACTTCCATTAAAATAAATGTTCAAATATTCAACTCATAGATCCGTTTCTCGATTAACAATTCAACATATCACATCTTGAAGTGAATTCTCTCAAAATACCACAAAAACTGAAATCATTTCTTCGATTGTTGCATTTCTCAAAACATCCACATATTCTTCGTATCGTCAAAAAGGTCTATACACGGCTTCCTAATCTCCAGAACCTTCCTCCAAGCCAGATTCTTCTCGAACACCGGATGGAAAAGCGATACAGCACCGACAGCATCTTTTGCAGACCCGTATCACGAAGTTCCAATAGCGGAACCCAACGCCCTGTGACACCCGCGAAGACCGCTTCCAAACCAACATCCAAGATATCTCCAGCTTGGTCTCCGGCCCGTTGACCATTCAACCGCGTACAATCGAGACCTCGGGTACACATTCTTGCGTCAAGTAGGACGTGGTCACTTCTCCTGACGCACAACGTCGGTCTAATGACACCATCAAACGACGATATCCGCGACGTCGTGTACCCATTCTTAGGATCACTACGTGATAGCTTCTTCAATATTCGAAAACGTCTTCGATTATTTGGTCTGATCCCGGATTTGTAACTTCTGTTTCGTGTAAGTTATCAGCTTCGCTGGAATTGTGGTTTGTTTCTAGAACATTCCCCAGGCAACCAGTGTTGTGATGACCTTACCAAACACTTGGATTTGTATATTTTTCATTACAGCGTTGGAAATTTTTTATTCGTCAGGTGAAATTTTAATTGAAAAATTTTCTTCAGGTTTCGATGTTGTACATACATTGAAATTGACAAAACTCGCTTCAAAATAAATATTCAAATTTTCAAATGGCTTCATTTCTCGATTATTAATTCAACATTCCACATCTTCAACTGAATTTCTCCAAAACATGTACCACTCAGAATGAAATAATTTCTTCGATCATTGAATTTCTCAAAAAATTCCGCATGCTCTTCTTATCGTCGAGAAGGTCTATACACGGCTTTCTAGTCTCCAGAACCTTCCTCCAAGCCAGATTCTTCTCGAACACCGGATGGAAAAGCGATGCAGCACCGACAGCATCTTTTGCAGACCCGTATCACGAAGCTCCAATAGCGGAACCCAACGCCCTGTGACACCCGCGAAGACCGCTCCCAAACCAACATCCAAGATCTCTCCAGCTTGGTCTCCGGCCCGTTGACCATTCAACCGCGTACAATGGAGACCTCGGGTACACATTCTTGCGTCAAGTAGGACGTGGTCACTTCTCCTGACGCACAACGTCGGTCTAACGACACTGCCAAACGACGATATCCGCGACGTCGTGTACCCATCCTTTGGATGACTTCTTCTGATTTCGAAAATGTCTTCGATTGTTTGATCAAATCTCGGGTTTGTAACTCCTAGAACCGTCATCGATTATTACTTCTTCGGAGAATATTTCTGCATTTTCCATTCATCGACGAGGAGGAACTAATTTTCAAAACAAAGATTTCGAATATCCATCAACTTTGATGGTATTTTTTTTGTGCACCAAAGTCTATATTTGCTCTTCTGGTTACTTCACCAAATGAAATTATTCGTCTTCGATGATTCGATCTGATCTCAGATTCGTACCTTTTTTCGAGGATATTTATCGTATCGATCTGAGGACACCGATTTTTATAAAACGAAGATTTCGAGAGACCATCAACTTCCGACTATATTGCTTTTGCAGACAAATATTTACATTCGCTCTTCTGATAATATCATCAAATGAAATTCTTTACCAAAGTACATTTTCAACATGCAAAATGCCACGAACAATTTTCAATAAGAAATTTCCGCAATGTTCTTTGAATTCTTAGACGATTTCTGGATCTCTCGAATCTTGTAAAATTGTTAAACGATAAATTTAAAAAATAGAAAAATATGATACAGTACCAAGCGAAGTTAAGTACAACTAAAACGAGACCATCAGCACAACTTTCCAAGCTTCAGCATCTCTTTCATCACAACAATATGTCAAAATTTAAAAGATCATCTTATAAATATGGTTAATTACACTAAGCAAGGGGTAGGTCGTTAAAAGCAAAGTTTTTTCTTGGGACTTTCATCAGGCAGTTCAGGTTTTGATGTCATTAACAGATACTCGGTGGTGTGTATTCATTGCTACAACGTTGAAAATTTGCTCATTTGTCAAATTCAAATTTTAATTAAAATTTTTTTTTCAAAATTCGAAATACGTACATAGAAATTTATCAAATTTGCCTTAAAATAAATATTCAAATTTGACGGGTACAGTTTTGCAGACAAAAATCTATATTTTCAACGTACGAAAAATCACAACCAATTTTCAAGACAGAATTTTCGCGATGTTCGTTTAATTCTTGCACGACTCCAGGGCCTTTCGGATCTTGTAAAATTGCTAAATGACAAATTTAAAAAACGGAGGCATAATAAGGTCAACATGAAGCAATGTTAAATGCAACTCACCAAGATCATTCGCGCGACTCTTCGACATCTGCTTCGACATAACCATCGCTATACGAGTATTATATTTTTTAATAAACGATCAACTTATAAGTACTGTTAATTACACCAAGCAAAGCAACATGTTAGCAAAAGCTCTTACCGACATTGACATTACACATATATATATCTTGCAATTCTTCAATACAAAGTGTTAGTTCTTCTTTATAATATAAAAATTTTTAATATCACATTTGCAACCTATGCTTACCTTATTAGTATTCGTATAAAAATGGCGACGAATTCGATGAATCACGACGCCGATAAGAGCCCCGAACAGAAATCCCTATTTCCTTCCATCCGCCAAATCCCCAAATTCCATGAATCTGAAAAATACAAAAAAAAACGTGTTATTACTCCGATAGAAAAAATCCTTTCCACACGAACTCACGCGTCATTAAAACCGCTAGAATTTCTATTCCACAAAGAGGATAAAATTCGCAATTTTCTTAGTCATTTTTCCGCGTAATTACCTTAGTTAGATCGTTACATCCAAATTTTAAAAACCATTTTGCGGTATATGACTACAACACATTTTCGCCACTTTGATACACCGCGAATACGCCGATTAAGCTATTCAAATTATGCGATAACCCTTCAAAATCTATTTTAATATAAACATTCACATGTCGGATTCGACGACGCGATCACGTCGTATTCACGTCGATAAAGGTTGTAAAAATTTAATCCATTTTCAAATTAGAACCCGGCACAGTAAAACGATAACGTACAAGTTGGAAATTTCTCCAAATACGCGGCAATAGCTCGAAATAACGGATTAATTATTAAGAACACTCATTAGCTTTGTTTGCTCGAGAGATTGACATTCTTTGGAATACGTAGTTAAGAAGAGCTGCAAAGAAGGGTAGGCCGAGAGTCATTATACATCCGACACCGCATTATACACATACTCAACGTTAAGTTGTCAGCTTCGAAGGTGATAAATGAAATTAATTTCACGTATATATTTGTCTCCGAATAATATCACGGATGAAGTTACCAACTTTGCGAGCTTTTATTAACCAAACGATAATACGAGATGCGTTATTACCATGTAATATTCCTAATACGACGCGGAAATTTCACCGCAGCTTCTTTTACCATAATCGAACGCGCTTTCACTAATAAATCCTCGAACGTGCGTTCGCGAGCTCATCCACACGTGATCTAGTTCAAATCGTCAATACGAAGGAGTGTCATCTTGACACACATCCTCGGTAATTTTAATTACTAGATCGCTATCGTTTCTCCGACAGCCTCTATATAATTATTACCAACCACGCAGCGTCTTTGTTTCTACAAAGAACTAGAGCTTGATTGCCGACTCGAATGATCGATCGTTTAAGCGTTTTTATACGCCGAGACGAAAACGCAGCCGGTGAAATATTCATGGTCAATGTTACACCGAGTTACCACTCCTCGGGAATTATCGTAATTAATACGCCATGCGTTATTCAACCTACATTCCATAGCTTCTGCGATAGCCGCCGTATCACGAGAATGGCTCGAAACGCGTTGTTATGATTCACAATGACGGAAGACTTGAGTAGATTTTTATTTACAGTCGATATACGAAGCACGATAAGGTGTTCGTAAAACAAATGTTTTCGTTACGAGAGCAAAAATTTTCGTGTAATTTTTGTTGGCATTGAAAATAGTTAAGTAGGTACTCTCGAACATTATTAAATTTTCAGCAAATACCAATAATCGATGAAGAAATAAATTATTCAAAGTAACGATTTTTTCGCTGTTTTTTTTTCCTCAAAAAATTCCACTTTAAAATAAGTCTAAAGCTTCCAGCATGATTTTGAATTTCTGCAGAATTATCGACATTTTCCCAAACGACTAAGAAATATAATAACATCGAAGTTCAAGAACGTCTATAATTTAAAATAAAATAATCGATTGGGGAAAATTAGTTTGACATGCAATTAAACAAAAAATAGAAAAATTGTTCGGAACGCATCCTTTACATAAGTTATATGACAAAGTAGCACTTCCTGTTTCGAATGAGAATCACAATGCTTCATCTATTATCATCTTAAAATTGTGAATGAAGTAATAAATTATTTTATGAATAATACTTACGAGTATTAAAGTGATAATTATATTACTCATATCAAAGATAACGAAAGTCGTCGAGAACAATATCATGAAAATGTGTAAAAAATATATACCAGTTTTTTGCTTTGTGCGTAATTTTTCATCATAAAAAAAGTAAAAAAATTGCAATAAAAATTCAATTAAAAAAAATTTTTTGAGGATAACTAGAATGTTTACGGTCTGATTTCAGTTTTTTTTTTCTCTTAGATTGATTCGATGCGATCTTGACAACGAAAAAAAGTATTTTATTGATTTCGATGGGGTCATTTGGAATTATTAGAGGATTTGTACGAATCTTGATTGAAAAACCAAAACCGAAAAATACGAATACTATTTAAATTCGGATTTTAACCTGCTTCATAAAAAGAAAATTCAAATCATCCAATAAATCGATTTTTTTTGAAAATCGCCTCATTTCCGGTAACACTGACAAAAATTACTCAAGAATAAACATGACCTTGGAAATTCCCAGCAATTTTACCAATTAGGGGAATTCACCTAATACAACAACCTTAATAATATATTGATATTTGCTTTTCAGATACATCAACACGAAGACATCATGAGGTTCAACAACGACAAATTCCTGCTAAACGTAAAAAACTTCTGCAAAAAGAACAGCTTCCTGATTAGCATATTGATAGGCGTACTAGTCGGATGTATCTTAGGTCAGTATGACTGCCCTTATATTGAAAACACATAACACCATATCCAATTTCCGCATCATATCGCAATTCCTCCATAAACAATGGCAATTTTGCGGAATTCCGAGCAATTTTAAAGAAATTTTAATCGACTCTTAACAATATAAAATAATTAAAATGGTTAAAAATCGATTAAAATTTGTTTAGAATTGCTCAAAATTACGCAAAATTGTAAAAATAACAATATGTTAACAATTAAGCATAATTTAAAGAAAGTATAAGCAAATTTTGACCAATTTTATACCATTTTAACAACATTTTAACGGTTTTTGTGCAATTTATGGCAAATGTTAATCAATTTTAACATGATTTTGACAATTTTGTGCATTTTTAAATGATTTAAAACAAATTTTGATCGATTTTACACTATTTTAACAATGTTTTAACGGTTTTTATGCAATTTCGGGCAAATACTAATAAATTTCAATGAATTTTGACTTTTCAATAATTTTGTACATTTTTAAGCAATTTTAAACAAATTTTCATCGTTCAAAAATATCTTAGGAACATTTTACTGTTTTTTACAATTTTAACAAAATTTTTCATGAATTTAGTCATTTAGTGTAGCTTTCATGCAATTTTGGAACAAGTACTTGAGTAATTTTAAGCAATTTTAATCGATTTAAACAAAGTTTGGCAATTCTTAGGATTTTCAAGCGAATTTTTCATCAAATTTGAACTACTTGTACCAATTTCATTCAATTTAAACCACTATATTGTGATTACAATAAATTTCCAAGGATGGATGATGAGTAGAGCAAAATTTTTGAAGAACAACAATAAATCGTTATTTATGATCTAGTGTTGGGGAGGGGGTAAGCATCAAAAAGCGTTCGAGGGCAGCGAAAAGTAACCGAGTTCATGGCAGCAGTATACCAGGAGCACGCCCCTAAGCAACAGCATCTCAATATTATATCCTGCATATGTGTTTGTTGGTGCATCCGCACGAGCACACACTACATCACTAATGCTACATAAATCGAGCCCAGCTCATTAAAATACGTTCGCGAATCACGTATCGATACTTGCACAACCTCTTTAAACGAAAATAATCGTTCGCGAATTACAACCTTACATTGAGAATACGCTTTAAAGTGCAAATTAACCGCCTCCTACGCGAAAATTATCCAAACCAGATTCGGAATTCTTTTCTATCGTGGGCAACTCCTCCTGAAAAAAATTCCCTTTTGTTTCCCATACTCGTATAACAAATCATGAAATCATACTCTGAATTATGAATCTCGGTACCAAATGTTCAAAAATTTACACCCTTTTAGCACTCGACTTAGCTCGGTTGATTTTTTTTCGTTAAAACAACACGCGCAACACTTGTACCATTTTCGGAAGTTAATGGCGAACATGTATCATTTTCCATCACCTCCTTGTATCTTCGTCTGCTCTCGCTTTATCTCCGTCGCGCATCGAGATGCGAATATACGTAAAACTATTTGTTATAAATCTGCTAACTATTTTCGAAACTATGTACGAAGCTTTTAATTTTAGGCCCTTTTGTACATACCGCATCTTGCATTAGCGCCGCATATACAAAACCATCTAACTCAATTACACGTTGTGTATATACGAAACAGCAATACGTATTTCATTATACCATCTCTGCAGAGGATCGGTATATACAAGGCGACCAAAACACCACGTTCAAGTCGCATAATTTTTCGGCCTCGTCAAAAAAAGAAAAATCACCAACTTGGAGAATTCACAGCTACCCTACGCTCGAATACTTCGCGCCAGCTCCGTTGATTTATATATTTTTAATTTCATCTCGGACCGGGAAAAAATGCTTCGTAACATCGAAACATTTATCACGTCGGTTATCCCTCGACAAAGAAATTATTTCCGCGAAACCGCACATCCCTTTTCGACGAATCGGTCTTCATTACTTTAATAACGTCGCAAGCGGTATTTAAAACTCTTAATCATCTCAACTATGAAGATGATTCTTTCAGCGCGACTCAACACGACATTTCAACCTTTTCCACAAAGAACTCGCATCATTTTCTCACTTCTTTTTCGTCTTCGTCCTACATTTCTTTTCAAAATCTTCGCAACGAGAAGGCGTCGGGCCAGCAGGCCAAGTGAGCTTTACTCGCTGCTGGATGCGCGACTTTTCTAAACTTTTACGTAATAATTTCGATGCTTGAATACGCCGACCTGATTAGGCTCCTCTGAACACGTGTATACGTATCTGACACCACCGGGACATATCTCTCATTAGGTTTTTTTGGGGTAATGAGAGTAGGCGAACGAACGAATTCGGAGACCTTTTCAGCACGATAAAAACGGCTTTTCTTTGTAAGTAAATTACCAAAAGATGTAGGTGGATAATAAAAAGGTTAAGAAAGTTCCATCAAACAAGCTGAAACGTCTAAAAAGGCGAAATACTCGCAAACTTAATCATTAAAAGGGATCAAGATTATTAATTTGTTGCCATTATAAAGTGGAAATTTTACGTTGTATGACAAGTGGGCGGGAGCAGAAGCGACAGGATAAATGCCCTTGGAAATAATAAAATTTTCCAAATTCCTATATTATCCTTTGATAAAAAATAAACGGAGGTAAGAATTCAATAAATTTCAGTAGACGTAAAAAAAATTATGTTTGTGAGGGGGAGGGAACATTAACTGAAAAATTACACACGATCATATTTCAAGAAAAAAATTGAGAAAAAAACACAGAATTTGTGATGCTTAGCAGCAAACAAAACCTTCAATCAATTTTTCATTCATTTCAAAAATATACTTACATTCGGAAAGAAAGGGGGAGGGGATTTTTTTGTTCGTGAAACTTGACCACCTCTATTCTAATTACTTCCTCTCACTCCTCCAAATTGAAAAAAAAAATGGTAAAAATCAGTGAATAAATCGACAACAATTTTTTTTAAATGCACGATTAAATATGAAAATTTAATAAAATAAACAAAAAATTCTTTCAAGCTTTTTTCCAAGATTAGAAAATTTTAACGAAAAATCGAAAACAAAATTTTACAAAAAGTCGATTTTTTACTGAAAAAGCACAAACCTCGTAAAAAAAACTATGTCATTATCGTAAAGTTTTTAAATTATAAAAATTACATTTTTTTTAAACTATAAATTTTTTGGAAATGGTAAATTTTTTTAATGTTTATAGAATATTGCACTACCGGCAAAAAAGTTAGAATACTACAAAATGTTTCCATAGAATTTTAATAAAAATTGAGAAAAATATCACACAGTCAAAACATGCACAAAATAATTATGTTGTAAAAAATTTAAAATTTTTACAAAAAATGATGTCATCATTCGCTAGTTACAACTTTTGTAAAAAGATAAATCCCCCCACACACTCAACCCCCCCCCCTATGAACATTATGCATAAATATATAGAAATACTTGAACATAGGTACAAAAAAGTGCAAATTGAAAATTAATTCAAAAAGATCTAAATCCAAAATATATCTTGAAAAATTTGAAAAAATTTAATTCAAAAAATTTTTTTGGTCCAAAAAAATATTTAATCTCAATAATAAATACCTCATTAAGCCTTCATTTCAGCAACAATTCAAAAGTATTCAAAAAATTCTTACTCAGCCTCTCCCCTCTCTACTCTTCCTGTAATAATTTTGTATCAAAGTGAATTTTGTTTTTAAAACGTTAAAAAATTAAAAAATTGTAGTCAAGTACTAAAAAAGACAATATTCAGTCCCAATAATACGAATAATTAAAAGCTTCGATTCATCAACTATTTAAATATATTTAAAAATCCTTACCCGTCACCCTCCTCCCTCCAACAATTTTCTGCCAAATTAGCTCGACCCATGTTTAAGATTTAAGTTCCACAGTGAATACTTATTTCGCCACTATAAAAAAACACGGTTTTTCTAATAATTTGAATTTTCCTCGGCCAAATCCCTCACACTCCAATACACTTGGATCCTGTAACTCCTTCTCTCATCTCCGCTCAATTTTTGCACACATCACCAACGAATCGTTACAACATCGCTTAATCACGCACCCCCGAAATAATCTCGTACTGAAAAACTAATTATAATTTTATCTCGACACAGGTGTATGTTTTCGTTACGCCGACCTCAGCCCAGACTCCGTATCAATCCTAGGTTATCCGGGTGAATTATTCATGAGAGCGCTTAAAATGATTGTTCTGCCGTTTATAATATGCTGCATTATTTTAGGTACGTTCGCGTTATTATTGATATATGATAAGTTACGAAGTCGCGTCGGCTTCTACATTCGACGTCGTTCACCGCTGATTTATTTCGCAGGTTCCGCGACGTTAAATTTGAAAGCGAACAAATTCGTCGCCGTCAGAGTAATAGTGTATTTTTTCCTAACCTCGTTACTCAACGTTATCATCGGAATAACGCTCGGATTATTGTTTAAGCCCGGCCAAAGTGCAATATCTGCCGGTGTACAGACCCCGGCTATACAAACCGTCTCCATCTTAGACGGTCTTCTAGACGTGGGCAGGTAAGGGTGCGAAACTTGCATTACAATCGATATTTTTTTTTTTTGAAAATCCGCTAATTAATATTCTCGTACTTTTTTTCACGCCTGCGCAGGAATTTAGTGGCGGATAATTTTTTCGAGGCGACTTTTCAACAGGTAAGTAGTACTTCGTAACTTTATCGTCTTAATTAGTAAAACCTCTTCTTAGAATAAATAATCGATTTTTTACGTTTTCTTTGTATAAACGTGCTTTTTGATGTATTTCCTATACTTTTACATCATCTGAAGAGATGCTTGTAAAAAAGCCGCATTTTGAATTTAGTAATAAGATTTTCTTCAAAGATGAACTTCGTTTTAAAAAAATCTTCGAGAAGTAATCTACTTATTAAAAAAATTAAAAAATAGATTTTTCTCTTTTGCATTTCTTTTTCTACTAAGATGAAACTTTCTTATATAACTTTACTCAATTTTACAGACATATACCGAATATCAAATAACCATGAAAAATAACACCGAAATACGCAAAAAACTCCTCAAAACAAGGTACCATTCTAATCCCCTCCACCCCAAAAAATTGAATAATTTCAAATGCTTATTTTTTCAGAGCTGGAACCAACACACTCGGTATAATATTCTTCTGCGTTTTATTTGGATGCATATTGGGAACCCTGGAACGGCAGAAAAAGCTCATGGTCGAATTTTTTACCGCCATTTATGACGTTTTACAAAAAATGTTACTCATTGTGATCTGGTTCGTGAATATTTTCCTTACGATAGCAAAATAATGATAAATATTCAACATTCATTGATAATCTTTTTTTTACAGGTTCACCCCAGTCGGCGTTGCTAGCATTATTTGTAGTAAAATAGCAACAGTACCAAATATCATCAGTACGCTGGAACAATTGGGTCTTTTTATAGCGATTTCCGTATTCGGTTTCTTATTCTATCAATTGGTCATTGCTCAACTTATTTATTTAGTCATCGTGAAAAAGAACTCTTTTAAATACTACGTCAGCATTTTACCAGCTCTTATGACCGGATTTGCCACCGCTTCTAAGTAAGTATCAAAAAAGCAATTCATTCAAATTGATCCTCAAGATGCCAAAATAATTTATTACGAGTCCCTTTAAAATTTAATTTTGGTGTTTATTTCTTGAACGAAGAACGTATTCGAAATTTAATTCATTTTTCAAATTTTTTTATAATAGAATTTCCCTCGTGATAATCACATTTTTTTTATCAACTGAAAAATCATGTATTTTTTTATGTTGAGTGATTATTAATTGATTAAGTTAATCGAAATATTTCAACGACGATTGATCGATTATTACGAACAGTTCTAAATTCGATTTATCGATTATTCAAAAAAATCATTATTTTACCATTGTTTTGAAACAATAAAAAAACGTAAAAAATAGTGCAATCTTTAAAACATTTAATTTGTTTATTTCTATGTTATAAAAACAAAAAATAAAATGAAATGAAGTAGAAAAATGTTTTATTAGATTTTTAAAATTTTTCATTGCATAATCATTTTAGCATTTTTTGGTAAAAATGTCGAAATGCATTCTGCTTTACAAAATCAATAAAAACTTTTTTTATTGTACTTATTTCACTTTTTTTATTTTTTTTGTTTTTGTAAAATAGAAATAAACATGTTGAATAATGCTCCAAAAATTATATTCAACAATGGTGAAATAATCGATTAATTTTTTTTATTAATCGATTAAATTAAGAGAATTTGAAAAAGTTCGAATTGATCGATCGATAATCGCTTAATACTAAAAAATGCACGATTTTTTAGGAAATAAAAAAAGATCTAATCATCACGAGGAAAATTCGACTAAAAATAGTTAAAAAAGAAATTGTTGAATAAGTTTTTCGTACATAAAATAAATATTAAAAATAAATATTGAAAGAATAAATAAATTATTTCAATGATAAAATTTAATTTTTAATGCATCCAAACAATTTTTTGATTACTTTTTCAATAATTTCACGAAATTGTTAAATCCTCCATCTCCTTAAATTTATTCAAATCGCGAAAAAAATTTCAAATATTCCATTTCTTTAACAGAGCTGCCTCACTACCCGTTATGTTCAAAGTACTCGACACGATCAAGATGAACAAAAAAATCACCAATTTCGTACTACCCATCGGTACGATAAATCTGAATGGATCAGCGCAATTTATGGGCCTAGCGATGGTATTCCTGTGCCAACTAGAAGGTCGAATTTTAGGCGTCAATGACATAGTCACACTGATGTAAGTACAATAAATGCGTATTTTAACAATGCGACCCCATCGTAACACATTTTTTTGCAGATTCTCCTGCACATTCGCCAGCATGTCTTCAGCTGCTATTCCCAGCGCGGCCATCGTGATGGTCACGATGTTATGCAGCGTTGTAAACATATCCGCAGAAAACGTCGCACTTTTACTTTCAGTCGACTGGTTAATGTAAGATCACCGAATATATTTTTACATTCGTATACGTTGATTATACAACGGTAAAACCCACATTACAGAGACCGATTCCGTACATCAACCAATGTACTAGGCGACTGCTATACCGTCGCTGTTGTCGAGCAACTTTCACAAAAAGAACTTCAACTCGAAGATAACCAGGTACTAGTCCATCTTTCGATTACGTTAAATTTTAGCAAACGGTAACAATCTTATCGCATTTCACAGGCAAATGACACATTACCTGATGAACTCCACGTCATAGAAAGCACATCGGAGTGTAAAACAGATACCTCCAAAGGTGATCCTTCGTTAGCGTGATTTATAAATTCTCGTGTATATTGATTTTGTAAATATTTTCTCATTTAATTTTAAATTGAATAACTTTAGGGTAAAACCTTACGGAGTGTCCATTCATGAATGATGCTCGACTCTATGATACGCTTTTAAATTTATCTTGTTTTCGTTGTTACGAAGTGATTTTTTATATTCATACCGTTTCTCTGACTTAGCAACAAATATATTACGTTGTTTTTTTCTTTTTACGCAATAGCTTTTTTTCTAACACTTACCACTTCAGTTCTTCATCCCGCACATGAAATTCCGACGATATAAAATATAAACCTGTAAGAAGAACAATACGTAAGAAAGTCTGATATTTATGACACCTTATTATGCTTTCAACGTGAACGATCATTTTGAAAATAATTTCCATTTATTGTCTACCATTCGTCTTCCGTTGGCTTTATTTTTCATCTTCAAAAAACCACTGAAAAATGATTCGCTGTACGCGAAAATGAATACGTGGGAGAACAAATTTTTCATATGGTTTCCAATTTAATAATGAAAAAAAAACAATTTTTGATAAAAAAAAAAGTTCATTTTTCCAACTAGATTTCCGTTTATTCAGATACATTATATCAATTCAATAAATTTTCACGATGGCTCATTTCCCATGAACTTGAATCCAGCATTGGTTGAAATTTCAAGAAAAAAATACCCAAAAGCTATACGATTGCATACTCATTTCACGACCGAATAATCATGAAGCTCAAAATTGAAATGATTTTTTATGACAAATAAATAGTGGAATTTGACTATTTGCTCTGCAATAATAAAACCGAATATTTAAAACCCAGTTCTAATATAAGCTAATTTCAATTGAAGTAAATTATAGACCATTTATTTTTTAAATTGAAAAACTTTCTTTGTGATGAAATAATAAAATTTATACTTGACAAGTACTTTTGAAATAAAATTCGAAATATTCAAAAAAAGAAAATTGGTTATTTATTTTGATCAATTCGTCAAAATGATTTACTTGATTTTTATTTATTTTAATCAAAACGTTGAGTTGATTCTACTTTTGAACCAAATGAACAATTAATTTCAGTTTAATTTACTTCAATCAACCGATTACCCAATTTAATTTATTCAATTCATCAAAATGATTCCACTCTCCAAATTATATTCAAACTAAAATTTAGTTTCGAAAAAAATGTCAATTAAATTGAATAAAAAATGAAACACGTCGCAACAGTTTTACGATAAAAACAACAATTAATACTTTTGACCTAAATGAACAATTAATAACTTTATTTTTATTCATTTCAATCAACTGATTACTTACTCAATTTAATTTTTGAAATAAAATTCAAAATATTAAAAAAAAAATTAGCTATTTAATTTAATTACCTGATCAAAATGATTCAATTTTCTAAATTAACTAAACTTCAGTTCAGAAAAAAAATAAAAATATAAAAACATGTAACAATTCTACGATGAGAACAACTCAATTTTTATCCATTTTAATTAATTTACTAGATTGATTCCACTTCTGAACTAAATGAGCAATTTATCATTTTTATTTATACGTTGAAAACGTCAAAAAAAAGCTTTTTCTTTATTTTTTTCAATTATTATTTGAACAGGCCTCAGTAACAGGCATACTTACTCTTTCGTGAAAAATATAAAAACAAAAAATTTTATTTATTTGAATTCGTAACATCTTATTTATTAATAGAAAAAAAATGAATGAAAAAATTATTTTTAATCTTGACACCTTAATATTGTAACTTGAAATAAAAAATTGATGAAAAAAAATGCCTTTTCACATCTTAAACTTGAAAAAATAAACTAAATATGAACGAGGAACTTTGGTTTCAAATAAGAGTCACTCGAAAAAAATGAACACCGGAAGTTTTTACTTTTTTAACATCTTATCACAATACGAGAAAAATTAACTCACGTCGTCAATATTTTTAACTCGAAGAAAAATAAATTCAAATCATAAAAACATATCAAGTAGCGTATTAATTAAATCGGCCAAGTAAGCAATCCATTGATTATTACTTAGACTAATTTGTCAAAATGATTCCACTTTACAAATTATACTAAAATTCAATTACGAAAAAAACAATTAGATCGAATAAAAAATAAAAAGAATATTAAAAACACGTAACTGTTCTACGTTGAAAAAAACCTAATTTTTATTAATTTTAATTAATTCTGCTTTTTAATTAAATAAACATTGAAAAACATTTTTTTTAAATTCTTCATTCATTTGAATTTGTAACATCTTAATCATTAATAAAAACAGAAAAATTAACGAAAAAATTATTTTTAATCTTGACAACTTAATATTGCAACTCAAAATAAAAGATTAACAAAAAAAATATCTTTTTACATCTTAAACTTGAAAAAATGAATCAAGTATAAACGAGTAACTTTGGTTTCAAATTAGAGTAACTCAAAAAAAATTAACACTAAAAAAATTAAGTTTTCACTCTTTAAACATTTTATCACAATACGAGAGAAACCAACTCTCATCGTCAATATTTTCAACTCGAAGAAAAATGAATTCAAAATCATAAAAACATATCAGGTGGTATATTATTTAGTTTAATCGGCCAATAAAACAATCCTTTCATAATTCGATAAAGAATCAGCTTAGCTTCCATGAATTCTTTTTGACTATTAGAAGAATTAATATTATTCCAAAGATTTTCAAAATTAGCATCAGCGGAAGCGCAATAATTTTGTAAATTTTTTTGCAACGCGTTTAATCCATACATGGTACATTTATTTGGGGGCAAAACGGGACACGTTTTAGGAACAAGTTTAGTAAAAGTTGAATCTTGCGATAATTTTAGATTTTTATTACAGTTAGTTAGATTTTTAAAAATATCATCGAAGCTGCAACTCCCTCCGGTTTCGCTGCTTTCGTTGAAATTCACCAACCATTCGCCAATCTCTAATAACATTCTTTGGTCGATGTTCGATTCCACTTTGAAACCAAGAAATTTCAAAATATTCACGACACTATCGGCTACCTCGACTTTATCGACGTCTTTCTCGAAAGAATCCTCTTTTTCGAGATATTCGATGAAATACGTCTCTATTTCGTCGTCCAAATATCGAGATTTAGTACTAGAAATACACCGGCGATCACGTAACATCGATTGAATCTCTTTGATGCTCGGTATCGACTTGGTATACTTCTCGATAAGATGAGGATATCTCGATTTCAACCACCTGTACTTATGGCAACAACTACTCGCAGATCTATTAATTAAATATTTACTTATTTCAGTCCAACGATTAGCTCCGTTGTATTTAACAGCATTTAGTAACTTTTGTATTTCACGATGAGACCATTTCTGATCCACTGATTTAATCCTGGAGTTGATTTGAAAATCGTAAATTTGTTTCGGTGTCCGATTTTGTACCAATTGAGCGATTTTTTTACACGAATGACCTTTCTTGGTGAAAAAATTAATTAGAAATTTATCTTTGGAATTAAATTTTCCTCTACGTTTACCTTTAGCCATTTTTACGTATTTAATATGATTTTTTAATTGTCTACGGTTAACGTCACGAAACTGAGTAATTAAATTTGAAAAATGATACTCGTTAACGTACTTCCTATCGATGAATTTTTCCACTAGATTATTTTCGCTATCGGTATACTTCTTCGGTATTCCTCGAAGCGATTTCCTTAAATAATTTTGGTAACGAATAAAACATAAAAATGGTGTACGACCGTTATTCAATTTCTCGCAAATAATATCCCAGTTCTCTCGGTTATACTGATCGGCCGTGGAATATAATAGAAAATCTTCGGCTTTAGACCAAGGTTTACGTATAATTAACGGATTAGCTACTAGTTCCCACATCATTTTACATTCATGTGCTGTGAACCTTTTACGAAAATCATGTTCAGATATTGATTCCCAATCAAACTCGCAGTTGGGATAGTTCATAAGTAAATCTACCAAAAGCGAATTCCTTACTTGAGCCATTTTAGTTACCAGTTTTTCGCATGATTTTTGTAAAATATTTAACGTCTTCCGATCCGATGTTGAGTTAACTAGATCGTAAACTTTGTTCATTTTCTCCACTAATTTAGCCGACTGTTGATTGACGATGGACCGGCGAACACAATCGTATAACTTTTGTTTATCGTAAGTCCTCCATGGTTTAGGTGAAGGTAAATCGCTCAAGAACCGATGCCCCGACTGAAGAATACTGTTATAATCTAAGTTATCTTTTTCGTAACGTGTCGTAGACTGGAAATAAAAACTCAAGTTTGGCTTAGTAACAGTAAAGATATTAGTACGTTTAGATATTTTCTTACGTTTCCGTATTCCCTTGCCGTGAGCTTTTATACGTTCCTCTAAAGACGTTAATTGTTTTTCACAGTCCGCCGAAGCTAGTTGAACTTTTCGTTGAAGTATGAATAACGTTTTAGATATAGAATTAATTAGATTCAACATAACATGGTACTGCGGTGATTCGTTGTTTGTGTGCTTGGTGTGTTGAAACGTACGATTCAATGTGTTATATTGTAATTCTAAATGATGTATGTTGAAATCAACGTTACTCGGATTGCAACTACCGGAAAACTCGATGATTTCATCCATAACAGCAACTTAAAATAACCCGTTGAATAGAAAATAAATTACCTTTGAAAGAAAAGAACGCCGGCCGGAGCGATCTCTCAGTAACCGTCATATTACATCTAATATATAAATCTTAACATGAAAACTACACAAAACTACTCAAATTACATTAATATGACCAAAAATAACACAATTCAAACAAATTAATGCAAAAATACCGAATACTTTCGTAATATTTCAAAGAAGTTTTAACATGACCGTTACACGCATCCACGCTAAAAGCGTACTACAGCCAAAATGAACAAGAATAGTTTTGTAAACGTACAGCCAATAGTGAACGCGAATTATGACGTAATAATGACGTAATTTCTGGTTCTTGCTTTTCATTGGTCGTATCCAATATACGTCATGTCAAACTAACAACAATTTTTCGTTTTAATTCAATAAATATGGCGATCTTTGATTTTTATTTATTTATCAACAAAATCGATCGAAATTTAATTTTTTCGCAACCATCAATTATTTTAATGAATTTTTACGAAAATAAACAAATAACAATGAATCTTGCTGATAAATGACGAAAATAACAGTCAAAGTCAACTATTTGTCAATATACAGTATTATTTTCAGTGAAAAATTGAAACAGATCGAAAGTTTTTCAAATTGTCGATAATTTTGAATAATTCAAAATGCATATGATGGCGCTTGCTAAAGTGTGGGTTATGCGAATCAAAATGTACAGGATGTATAAAGCAAAGTATGCAGCATTGGAAAAGGTTATAGGACCAAGAATACCTAAAAGTAGAATTTCCAAAATAATCGATATAGATAAATTGTACTACTGGAATGCTAAGTAAGGTCAATTGACTTGAAAAAATGAGCATTTATTCTTAATAAAGTAAATATTTATTTTACAGTTACTTACATTGTGGCTGTATCAAAACACACTTCCGGGTTAATCGTAATAAACCGCACATAATTAATTTATTTAAAATGTACGTTTATGCGACCACAGCCGGAACATTTCCGAATTTCATTTTAACTGCGATTCTAGGTTTTATAGGTATACTAAATAATCATCATTTGATGCTGATGTAAAAGAATATTCCAATTTAATATCATAATTCGGTGTTAAAGGTGGAGTTATTCTTTGCTATTTATATTTCTTCATGTGCCTCGTCATTTTCGATATGTCTACATGGACGACGTTCTACATAAGCGCATTTCTATGTATATTTCTCACTCTTGGAATGGCATTTTTTGAAGGCATTAGGTCAGTTGATAAAGCAGCCGTAAAAATTGTTTTGTATTTTATCAATAATTTCAAAACAGATGCGTTGTATTGAGCGTATTACCAGAGATCTGTACTTCAAGAGCTCGTGCGATGCTAATTTCATTTGCTTTAATTCTTTTAATCTCTGGTCCAGGTTCTAATATTTTATTTAATACAAAACAACTAACTGAAACTATACACTGTACTCATGTAAGTTATTTACCAAATTATCTTCGAAAACAAATTCTTTTTGAATTAACACAGCTTCCATGAATTTCAGTATATCTACATTTTGTCTTTAGGAACAAGTAACGGCTATAAATCATAATTTAACTGAACTATACAAAAAACCCCTCAGAATTATAAGGAATGGAATTCAACAAATAATAAAAACAATTAAACCCATAGTACAGAAAATGAAAAGTATTTTGGTAAATATTAAAGAGTCGTTGATAAACATAGGTAAGTGATAAACGGACAAAACGTTTTTCCGCTTCAGGAATTATGATCTTTGAATTGGTATTCAGCTAAATCTATCAAAGATTCGTTCAACTGGTTGAAATTTCTTAAAATAAAGTGCCATGTTAAAGGAACAACTGCAGGTGAAGTATGCACTAAAGGAATGCAACAATTGATGAAACCATGTACTGTAAGAAAACCAACAAAACTTGGAGTTACTTTCTTCATTTTTTTGAAATGGCTTCATTTTCATAGGAAAACGTTGCGGAGTTTCTAGCATGGGTATGTAATCCAATGGGATTTTTTGATCTTCTCTGCCTCCCGTTAAGAACTTTCGATATTTTCTGCTCTGCTAAAGATTACATCGAAGAAAACGTTTTCAAAGTTCTAAAAAATAGTAAATTTCAAATACAGCTATTTTATTTTGACGACAAAATTAATCGTTTTTATTTACAGAACTCAAAGCGTTGGGAAACTATATAAAGACGATGTTTTACGTAGGCATCGAATTTCACCATTCCTACGATTTTAAAACAAACCAAAGCAGAAAGTTGAAAGATATCTTCAAGGAGGTTCATGCAAGTCAAGAAAGAAGATTGGAATTCTTTTTAGGTATATTTCATTTTATGAAAATGGCATTGGGCATGTACATAGTGTATGTTTTACTCAGGTAAGTACGTATTGAAATTTTTTTTCATCAAATTCGACTACTTGGTGCGTATAGGAATGCTCATTTTTCAACGACTGTTCTATTTCTAGCGCTTTCATTTACCGATATAGATTTTTTTATCAAACTCGGTATGATAACCGTCACATAAACAAATTCATCATAGATCTCGATGTGAAACGAACTTCCATTAATAGACAAACCATATTTCCATTAACAGCAATTGAAAAAGATACTTACGTTTCAGTTCGTATATTTCATAACAAAATTCGGAAATTTATTTTCAAAAGCTTGACTGCTTAACTAAGATTTTACAACTTGCAGCTTCTAGCGTGGCGCTTAACCTCTTGGGAGCAAGCTATTTTTCTCAGAGGATCTACTTACTTAATTATGGCTTGCGTCAAAACTGCGTTCATTTTATTAATTGACATATTCTTGTTTTTCATTCTGAGCATAGTACATAATTACGGAAGAATATCATTTTATTTCGGTGGTAAGTAAAGTATTTCAAATCACAAACGAAATTCATACGGTTATTCTAATCACTACATTATATGCTTTCAGCTGATAAAACAATATTAGGAGTCGACGGTTCGGGATTTCTTTGGGGTTTGTATAACGCTTTAAACGGTGCTTTGAATTTATTCGACATTGAGCTGCGTTTTGATACGAAACCATGTCTCCCCGAGCCAATACCAATAAATTGGTTGATTTATGAAAGAATAGGTAAGTAAGCGTTATTTGATTTCATATTAGTAACATTACTGAAATTATATCCTTCACAGCGATCACTTTGGCATTCGCCGGTATCATGTCCATTCTACAACCATACGCTTTACGTTTTCGGAACTTCGTAATGTCTCATTACTATCCAGAGGTAGCTCGTCGACGAGCCGTTTGGTTGTATAATCATATCCTTCAAACTAGAGGTGTCTTTTCTTCATACGTCAGACGTACTTTGGTCACCAGAGGAGCTTTGGGTTTACGTTCGGAGAAACCTGACCCTTACAAATGGCTCATTACCAAGTAATTCAACTTGCGTTCAATCACTCAATGACCAAATTTAATTGTAAAATCGTTTCTAAAGATTCCCAAGATTATATTTCTTTGTACCGTTCCGTAACTTATACAAAGAATGTATGGTTTGTGGATATACAAACCCCAAAATTCGATGCGTCACTCCACTATGTCCTGGAATGTACGATAAGGAATGTTTCGAAGAACTCAATAACACATGTATATTATGCAACATGCCTCAAAACTTCAAAGGTTTAGATGTTAGCGAAGAAGAGTACGTATGATTCGTTTAATACCTCTAACTTTGTCGTTAATTATCGATATAATTTTAGAGATTCGGACGGTGACACGGATCAATCAATCGGACCACAAGAAGATCCACCACCATGGTGGAAATTTTGGATTCAAGTTGGTAGAAACGATACATCTGTGATAGAAATGGAAGAAGGCATATCTATCGAATCAGCGCAACCATTACCATCGTCCAAACCTGAAGGTACTCTTCGGTATTTAAAACACCACCACCAATCTAACCTCCGTAATTTCCAGACAAAAACCCCAAGGCGAGAGATTACTTTGGCGAAGAATGGCGACGAGACGACTGGGCAAGCATGGACGATTTCGATATCCCCGCTCCGGACATGTATTCGTGGACGAGACCCCTATACACAACAACCAGACCACCGAATAACATCAAATAAAAAATTATATTATCTCTTATTAAGTCTATACCATATACAAAACGAAGTACTAATATAAACTAACACGCATATAAAACAAATATAAAAAAATTCTGTAAATATATCAAAATCTTTAACATCCATTTCCGTCAGGAACTGACTTGCGTAACGGAAATGGCAGTAGCTCTGATCACACGGTAACTTCGATCTTTGTAGACCGTACATTGAGATTAATAAACTTTGATACGAAGCTCGTACAAAACTAAAATGATGCAACCATTTGAAAGTTATAGGAATATCGGCTAATCGAATCGCGAATCCAAATACCGAAAATAACACCATAACTACAGGACCAACGAATACAGATATCTGTAAAATAACTTCCGTTACTTCGCCGCTCATCGCAAATATACGTTTCGTAAAATCGCCTCCGGTACTTACATTTACAGGTAAAGTGGCTCCTAATAGGAATCCGGTACTTTGGGCTGTTAAAGAGGTAACAATTAAAATAATACTAAAATACGCCAATCTAAATAACTCCATTGGTTGACCAGTAAGAAAATACGCTGGGTACAAATAAGTTACACTGCAAGCAACCTGTAACCATTATTTTAAACCATTAACAAATACTTCGACAACTTTGAAAACTAAAGTACAGCTTTTTTTACAAACCTGGAATGGTATTTCGATGAGTAAAGTAGATATTAAATAAGGTAACAACGAGTACCATCTATTAAAATGCTCTCTCTTCAGTATCTCGTATTCTAAAGGAACTGAAAACGGAAGAAATTCACTATGAGTAAATCGTAGACGTAAAATGGATAAAAAACAATTACAGGGAAATTTACATGATAAAATGACTGCCATTTGCCCTGTATAAATTAAGAATAAATTTGATCCATATAAAAACACTCCATTGGCTAACGCTCTACTCGCACTGTTACCGACGCCTTCGTATAAATAACCGAAGACCACCGCGATGACAAGGTGGGCAATTATTCTAAGTATAAAATGAGACTGAAACAAATAAATCTTATCGTTAGTATTTACATAAACAAATTCTGATATTATTTTCGAAAATTATAGCATAAAAGTTGAAAAAACTTGATAATTCGTTTTAAAAATTGGCTCAGTCATTTACTGAAAATTTCAATCTTATACTCGTACTTCAAAACCAAAAATTTTACACAAATTAATCATTTATCTCACTCGTCTGCTCAAATTATTCATCTTTTATCAAGTCAATTATCAATGGGAACCACTTATTGCCAAAATTTCATCACAAATGAAGCAACGTACGCCTTAATCACTTCATTTAAATAAATTTAAAACCTAACAAGTTAAAAGATGAATTTAAAAAAGCAATTAAATAACTGAAAAAACCCCACAGATTAAATCTTCGGGCTCCTAATACCCACCTTATTTCTACGTATACTGGTGATATTTCTGCTGAATAAATAAAATGCTTGTAACACAGCCGGAGGACCTTTCGGCTGGCTCTTAGTATATTCTATGATTTCATCGCTCGACAGAGCCGGATTCTGCTTACGGTTTTTCTGACCTGCTACATATCGTGTCATCGCGAAAACCACATTATACAACATGTAAAAAAAATTCGCAACAGATTCACTTTCCAAAATACTCACGTTGTTGGCCGATAATAGCCGACGTAAACGTGTTTCTACCTAAACACGACGCTGCCGCCGTTAATTTATCTCTATCCGCTTCATATTCGCCGATAGCTACTTCTATAACTGTAATTCGAACATATTACATTAGCTCGCAAATCTTCTTCTTCATCTAGCGAATATTATCGAATAATCCGAAAGCGAAACCAGCAGTACTAGCCATTCGCACTAACGCCGGTTAGATTGCTAATAAAACTACAGCATCGATTTTTTTTTCATTATTTACACTATACAATTTTTCAATTTTTTTTGAAAAATTAACTTTCATCGTTAGTAAACGCGATCAAGCGGCTCATTAAATGTATTAAAAACGAAGCCACATTCCTTATCCGGCGCTTGTGCTTATAACCAATACTCAGCGATGCATATACACACTCCATTTTGTACCACGTAAAACCACACGTTTACATATAAAATCGGCCAACGAATTAATGCGATATAGAAAGGTAAAAAAGCGCAAACGCGTATTTACATAGCTAATCTCAACAAATCGAAGCCGATAGTATACACAAATGAAGTACATACGCTTTCACATCTTACCCTACGCGGCTACACTTTTTTTTTTTATAACAAAGTACATACGAAAATCGGCCGGATTATGATAAGGTGGGCAGTTGAGATCAAACTGTGAAAAATAAGGTACTAAAGCGTTCACTGGTCCTTGGTATATACATCGTCCGCCGGCAACCGCGTACAAATGGTCGAATTTCTCGAAAACCAGTGCACTAGGCTGATGTATCGTGCAAACTACCGTTCTGCCTTGAGCGGCTAAACTTTTCAGTAATTTTACGCACTGCGAGCACGATAAACTATCCAAACCTCTGCAAGCACAAAAACAACGTGAGAAGTGAAATAAATTGATACATAATTCTGTACCAAGCACATAGAGCTGCTTTGAACGATGCATTTTAAGAAGAGACGTCGTAAGGAGGACCGAAGGGGGGGGGAAGTTTAGTTAAAACATATCAGTACGTAAATCTTTTTGTGCATGTACGTGAATAAAATAATTGTACGAAGTAAAAAAAAGAGGAAAATTCGACAGGATTATAATTCAAAACTCGTGAACGTTTTGTTAGGAAGATCCCACGTTAAAAAGTTTCAGGCTTATTCTTGTCGATTTTTTAAAAATAATGATGAATTGTATAGCACCAAGTTTTTTCAAGTAGATAACACTAATTGAAAATTCAATAAATTTTGATTACAAGAACAATCGTAGAATAAAAATTCAATTCTATACAAATAAATTTATTAATTTTTTTCAAAACCATGAAATATGGTTAAAAAATTAAATTAATTCACCTTGAACAACAAAAATCAAAGAAAATTGAACGATTGTAAATTCTATACTTAATCTTGACCATTTTTGAGAAAAAAATGAACATCAATAAATTTGAACAAATATTTAAAATTGGCAAGACTACTTCACTTTGAGACAGGTAAATCCGCCTAAAACGATTTTTCGGCTAGCATTATCATTCAGGTATTTACAAAAAAAATAAGCTTATTTCCTGCCCTCTCCCCTCCCCTCCTCATGACCTTGAAGGAGATATTCTGGCATTTTTTCACGAAATAAAACATAACCGGAATAGTAATCGAAAGTAATTGGCATAAATATTATAATTTTTAAACATTTTTTTGGTCATTTAATTTTGAAAATTATCAAAATGCCCACCAGGATATCATTTCCGCAAAAAAATATGTATTTAATAATTATTTATCGGTATAATAACATTACGAAATACATTTTTTAAACAACTTTTTACTAGTTGAAAATATACGTAAATAAATCACGAAAAAACCTTCTTTTTGTAGAACCAACGCAGATTTTTTTCATGTCTTTTCGTAGTTTTGAGTTATTTGAAGAAACATTTGAGTATTTTATTTTATTTTGCCCCAAAAATTCTTTTTTTGGGAGCGATTTTTTTGGACCAGGGGTACACCTGAGATAAAAATTATTGAAACAAAAGTTCTAAGGAATGAAAAGGAGTAAATTTTTAAATATAAACTTTTTCTTCGTATTTTTTCAAATTTTCGAGATACCACAGAAAACCTCACAGGCTCACACCCTTATCATATTTCAACTTGAAATATCTTTTTCTCGTCAAAACACGAACAAAAATAGGAAATGATACAAAATTCACATAAATTTTGAAAATTTAATAATCTTTAGATGAGATTACCAATACGAATGTTGCAAAAAGGGTCAACAACTCTTCTCATTCAATTTGCCATAATAAAATTCCAACAAATATCCAACTTACGTGGTTGGTTCATCGAGAAATATAATTGGTGGATTGGTTATCAATTCGAGGGCTATGGACAATCTTTTCTTTTGACCACCGGATAATCTTTTGGTAACTGTATTACAATGTTTAGCCAAGCCCAACATATCCAATAACTCTCGTATCTAAAACAAAAAAACATCAATTTTTCAAAACACATCAAATATCATAAAATAATTTTCAATTTCAAGGCAAACTTGATTTAAAATACGATTACATTATCATAACATTCTAAAAAAAGGCAGTTTCGCTAATATTTCTACGAAAAGAAATCAAAATGGCAATGAAAAAAACTTTCCTTCAGATTCGCAAATCATGCGTGCCTGTAGATTTATGTAACACATAAATCGTTCTCGAATCACATGTCAAAGCGTGCAAGATCATCTTGAACCTGCCAGGAAAAACCATTTCGAGGTCGTGTATTTATCTGATACGAAAAACGGAATTTCCAAAAATGTTCAAGTCGTAATAACGCACGAAAACATGTTGAAAAATGAAAAAAAAAGTTTTAATTTATGCACCTTCCATAACCAAATTCTATTTTTGATTTTATCAAATTTTTGCAATTTTTTTTTGAACTCGAATATTTTGCTTTTTACGTTGAATCCGCATTTACTTTGTGAGCACTTTTTTTTTACACTTGTAACATTTTCGTTGTTTATTAATTTTTTTTACTAATTTTTTAATACGGTTTTAGTGCTTAAAACTTCGAATATTTTTTCGCGCACTTCAAGGCCACATTTAATCGAATAATTTCACAGAAACATGAGCATAAAAATTACATCCCACTAAAACGATCCGTCAAAAATGAGCACTTAATTTCAACATCACATTGACCTAGGTCAGCAACCTTTATTCTCGGAGCAAATTTACGATTAATTCATCAAATATTTCGTATCTTCCTTAAACAAATCAATCAAATTAGCAAATCCCCTCCCCTCCAAATCAAAATCACTCATCACGTTTCAACGCGGAATTCACAACCGAAATTAAACAAGACGGAAAAAGCTACAGGGGACTTGACGAGGTCACATCAAAAATCCACATAAAGCCAGAAGCTCTTCGATTCGTAATTACGTGTAAGGGGAAAAAAGCACAGTGCAGTCAATTACCAGAGGTGCGCTATGATTCTACAATGTAAACACCCCCCTCGCTAAGATCGATGACCATGACAATACATATTTTGGAAATTACGTTAGATTAAATTTAATGGGCGCGTATGGCTTGATTTTTTGGAATTCGCTGAATCTTCCGGCTTGGTCGATTCGTTAATCGATATTTTACGAGTTTATGCGTCGGTATGCGATATTCGATCACATTTATCATCGTCACGTCTCTCGTAGAAAAAAAAAAAAACATGAAAAACCCACATCATTTTTCAATTTATAGAAATCATTTAATTGAAAAGCAATTCGAAAAACGAGATGAAAACATCTTTAGGCGAATTTCCACACCGAATCATCTATTGGGTTCATTTTGCTACCTCAAGACCAATTTCGGACTTGGCCAGGATTAAAGAGAAATCACTCGTCAACTTACTTGTTCTAATTTCTGGTACGTAGGAACTTTCAATCCTAATTTCAAATGAGCCGCGATGGTCATGGCTTCTTGAACGGTGAGCAGTGGTCTCAACGCGTCATCTTGTTGTATGTAGCAACTCAATTTTAAAAAATGCTGAATGCCTGGTATCCTTCTATCTTCTCCGTTCACAAGTATTGTACCTTGGCTACCAGTTTGTCTGCGAATAATTACGAAAATATTATATAATTGTTAATCCCACGCTACGCATAGGTAACCATAGTAAAACTAGCAACCATAAGGCGTAAAATCCGCCAACATCCTGCATGTTCGTGTGATTATTTTTTTCGTGCATAATCTCAATTTAGATACCATCTATTGCGCCTAATTTACAATATGTTGCCGAAACGAAATAATCATCACATGTCCTATTTCGCTAAATTCACGATTTCGAAGTTACTCGAGCATCGAGCCTATGGGTTATGTTGATGGGCCATAAATCAAACATCTTCATCGTTGTTTGTTTTTCCGAATAAGACGAGGAAATCGTACGCATCGAGTTGAATAATTCAACGCATTTTTTCCTCTATCAATTGCCTCAAAATCCCATCGAATTAACAACCACAAGGTCATCGATGGTCCATTGATTCGTGTAAAATAAAACGATTAAACTACGGAAAAACGTATTTTCAACGTGAATCCAACGACATAAAATGGGAATTCAACTAATTCCAAATCTAAGCCAACGCCAGAGTTGGCCGAAACGACAAAAAAAATCAATCAACGCCGCCAACATTCGATATCACTATTAACCGTGTCATCGCGTGGTAATTCGCTAATAAGAATTCATCGTACGACCATCGTGCCTATTTTCCTATTGTAAATTCTGGCTGGATTTTCATTGACGTCAATTCCACCAGCTATGTATAAACTGAACGGAAATACGAGTTGATAATTTATCTCGTCGTTATCTGTCTCTTGCTTAGATTCGGTTAATAACGCGAAATATACATTTTCCCCATTGAAGACGAGCATACTAATCGTTACTACGTGATATTCGTCTTCGACCACCCCATACGAAAGAGGTAATCGTGCGGGAAATACATTAAAATCGAATTTGCATTTTTAACGGTCACCTTTACAATGAAAGAAAAAAAGACACCGGGAGACGTCATAGTTTACGTGACTACGCAGCAGTGTCGACGAACTATAGAGATACGGTGACGATAAGCTCGAAATAATTAAATCGTATTTCCTCTCGATTAGACGTCGGATCGGAGATAATGAGAAAGATTTTCGTAATAGTATCGAAGAATTTATTGAAGTTTATTTCCTTATTTCTAACAAATTTGCTCAAGAAGTGTCATAACTCCAAACTATTGAATACATAATTTACCATGTCGCGGAGCTAATATAAAGAGTCTAGTAGAATTCAAGAATTTACTCGAATTATTCGTCTATTTCCCCCTCATTTTACAGATTTCTTAGAAAACAACATGTGGTGAATGTAAATACAACAGAGTTTCACGAAAGTGTTTCGAACAGTAGGAAATTCCTATGTTCAGCAAAATCTGTCCCTGAGACGTCAGATCGTTGTTAAAATCCAAAAAATTTCATGTACAGGATGTACATATGTTGCATTTCATCAAATACGAAAAAAAGGAAAGAGTGCAACAAAATTCTAAAATTCACATCTGAAAAATTATATTTATAGTTTTCAATTAAGTACACAATGCTATAAATTATTTTTAATTTTGATGCCTTTAAAGAAGTCTTATTTTTCAAAAAATTCGTGAACTTCTCATTAAAGAGAGAAAACTACTAACAAAGCCACCAAGAACTTGACTAATTGCGTCTACTTTCTAAATTCGACAACTTACAAGAAAATATTCAAATAAAAGAGTTTCATTTTTTCATACTTTACAACTTTTGTTTAAACTTTTTTTCAATATCTCAACAATTAGTCAAGTTATCGCAGAACAATTACAACGTAAGCCGCCTTGACCATCCTCCCCCCGGGCAAAATGTAAATTTTAAGAATACAAAATTATTATACCATACAAAACCTATAAAACCAATTTCCTGTTCCCATGTATTTTTTTGGCGATTTTTGCATTTTCAAAAACAATTTCATAGTCAATGACCCAAACATTGGTAGATTTCGAGAAAGAAAATATTCAGGAAATTAATTCAAGCGCGCGCGCGGTCACCTGTACTTCCCACTATGCTACAGCGGCGGCGCTTCGTTCATAGCAACGCGCTGCATTACGCATGTAATGTTGTTTCACGAAATGACGTGCTCAACACGGCGCGTTGCTATGAACGAAGCGCTGTTGCACGGTGGGAGATACAGGTTTCGCGCACGGGCTTATCCCGTTGCTATGAACGGAGCGCTATTGCATAGTGAGAAATACAGACGATCGCTCGCGCGCTTGAACTCCCTACTTGAATAATTTTTTTCTCGAAATCTACTGATTTTAGAGTCATTTACTAAATAACGTTTTTTGTTATAAATAATTTCAAGATAATTTTGCGATTTTTTTACCACAACCTTGCTGAGATAAAAATTTGAAAAAAAATTATTTTATTTAGGGATCAAAATAACATCTAAAACCGAAGCCGTCGAGCAAAAATGTTGTCAGGGAAATGGTTTTAAACATTCATTAACTAAAAAAAATTGAGGAAAATTGTCTACGTTATTAAATACTCAATTTGAAATTTCTCAAATCCCCTTGAAAAGCTAAAACCAGCCAAAGTGCTTCGTCCAATCCCCGACAACACTCAATAAATCAAAAATCATAAAACCATATGTTCTGAAACAGTTATTACTTCAAGCTCCTTCTTTGGAGAAGCTAATACACTCTTACAAAACAAAAATGACGTCACTTTATATATTCATTCGTTAATTATGCAAAGCAAAATTCATCTTTTAATTCAGAACTAGGTTACTTATCCATACTAATGGCTACAGTCTTTGGATATGCTTGCATCATACACAATATGCTCGTTATACGAAACATTTAGCTTAATATAGAATTTTCCTGAATAAAATTTTCGAGTTAGTATCTTTCGATGACAATTTTTTTTTAAATTATACCGAATGAGATTTTTTTAGAACGTCCTCAAGGTTTTTGCATCGATGAATAATAGCTTTACCCAGGTGAATTAAGGTTTATTGATGATGGAGAGGTGAAGGCTGCGCGACAATTAATTCATCATGTTCGTCGACGAATTTCCCGAATTTCTTTTTAGCACGGCACTGCAGATATTTTTATAACTTTTACAAAATGTTGTTAATTATAAATCATTTTCAAAAATAACCACTAAATCTCCTTCGATTCTACAAATAAATAATTGAGGGATGAAGAGATCACCCAATTAAGCGATAAGTCTCTTAATCGTATTAATTACTTGCGATTAATTGCTTGTTTATCTCACCTCGTGTATTAAAGTACACGAATAAACGACGTCAAAATTAATAAAATCTATTTGTAAATTCATTTAATTTGAGAATTTCGTTACTCTGCATTAAAAGCAGTAATATTGATCAACTTACATATATCCGGCGAGTATATTCAACAGAGAACTTTTCCCGGCACCCGAAGGTCCCATGATGGCGGTTAATTCTCCAGATCTGAATTCGCCGTTGACTCCATGTAGGATTTCTTTTTTCACTGAAATCAATACATACACCTTATTATTACAAAAGTTAATTTTTGGCAAAAAAATATACGACACGTGATATTTATAAATAAACGAGTCAGAATAAACAAACATCTACGTCACGTGTTGTGCGAAACTCATTCTACGAACTTCGGTCAGTTTCACCTGCTTAAAAATAATTTATAAATTCAAATTAAATTCGAATTACAACGGGAGTCGGATATATCCATCAAAAGTTCTTATTATCTTATCACCCGGCAAGATTTTCTTTTGGCTATATAATAGCAGAAGACGAAAAGACAAAAGTATAATTACTTTCTCAATCTAATCATGCTAAATGAAAAAAACGTGGAAGTTCGATGGAGCGTATTCAAGCTCTGACCGAGACATTGAAACATGCACCGAAAATAAATTCCGTTTTACATTGTTTTCGCATGGATATAAATTGAGAAAATGGTCTCATGCCGATTAAATTACATCACGAATACTCGTAAAAATCACGTTTTCCAAATTCTACGAGTACAAAAATTTACTATAGGATTATTTAGGCTCAAAAAATTACACCGGATCGTAAACGCAACAATAACTCGATAATTGTTAACATTTGTTAAAAATCCCAATTACACTAAATTAAATTTCCAGTCTTCACGCTGCGATCGCGTTATTACTCGTAAAACAGTCGTAATTTTCAAGGTGCGAATTAAAAAGCGACGAGTTACGAATTAAAAAAATAAAAATTGTTTACGCGACGATGAATTTAATTACATCGTAATAAAAATTCTCGTGAAATTGTACATTTGTGGGCACTCGCAAACCGCTGTAAAAGCTCTAAAAAAATGATAACGCCAAAGGTAAAGATCGTAAGTAGCGCACACTCCAAACCCAAGGCTCGACCTCGACACATACAACGAACCAATCGATCGACCAGACTCATCAGCGAGAAAAGCTAATTACACAATAACCAGTAATTCATTTCAATTACTCTAAAAAATGGAAAAAAATTGCACCCGTCAATCAAAACTCCATTAATTACGCATTCGAGGAGAATTTCACGCATGCATTAATCGTCAATTATCTTCCTACGCGAACGCATTCAAAATAAACTCAGCGAACCTGTTTGGTCGTAAAATTAAATCATTCTCGTTCGTTAAACCCGTCGCAATTTAAATAACATTTTTTCTTATTTGAATTTCGACTATTAAGTAAATAGAACTACGACGAGAAAAAATTCTCATCACGTTTACGATTAATTACTCCACCAAAATTAACAAATTTTTAGCAAAAATTTTTATTATAGCCTTGAAGACGTTTTTTAGATTTTATCTTTTTTTTGAGTTTTTTTTTTTTTTTTTTAATTTAAGGAATCATGTCATTTGTGCGAACAATTCACGAAGTAAATTTTAACTGTCACCTCGTGTACGTAACGAGCGATGATTTATTTCCAACGAAGTCATTTTGGACGTTGAAAAATGGAGAAAAAATGTCCGAAATGGTGAGATCGAAGAATAACAAGCTTGATAAAATTTCTCGCTGAAATTACTTCGCGAAATAATTTACGAAAAATATGACACGGTTTAGCAACAGGATTTGCAAAAAGGTGAGTCCAAATTCACGCCATGTCACACGAACCGTTCCAAGAGCGTAAATGACAAGCAACCACGGCTGCACGTGGAGCGTCATTAAACACCGAGCTCGTGCTGATTTTTATTTCAACAATTTTTTTCCGTTTTCTACTTGGAAACCAAGAATTCTTGGTATGAAGAAAATAATAAGATGTGTTGTAAATTTTCAAACAAAAAAAAATATTTCCCCCCCCCCCGCCACAGCATACAAAAACCCATAACCCATCGAGTATCAAACTTCATAGCATGCCATTAAAATAGCAAACTACAACTTACATGAAATACTCATGTTGGGGTGTTTTTTTGAGACTTGGGACGACTTGAGAAAAAAATTGTTGAAATAAAAGTTGTTGCTAATTGAACGAGGAACATTTTTTGTTTCCGTAATTTTTTCGTATCTCCTCAAATTTCGCCACAATTTTACAATACTGCTAGAATCACAAAAAATTACTCAGTTGAGGCGTGTGTTTATGAGGCTTGAGGTGATTTGAGAGAAAAATGCTTGAAATAAAAGTTGTTGGGAATTTAAAAAGGAACATTTTTTGTACTCATAATTTTTTTTTTATCTTTACATATTTCATCGTAATTTCACTATATTACTACAAAAGCTATGAACGTCTCAAAATTAGCTTTTTTGTGAAGTTTAACGAAACTTTGAGCAGCTGTGGATTGAAAAAAGCTCTGATTAACAGTGTATTTTGGGTAGAATGAAAAATTTTTTTCAAAATTTGTCAATCTTGATCTTGAAACGTATAACGAAAATTTTCAAAGTCCAAAAAATATACTTGGAACGCTTTACAAAAAAATTAATTCTTCGATGAATTCTGCACCTTTGATAATTTTTTGATGATTTTTCTCAGTCCAGGATTTAAAATCCCTCTCCTTCTGTATTATGATTTTTTTCTTCAATATTCTCCAATGTGTACTTTTACTCGCGTTCTTTTTCCTGATTCGGTTTCATCGAATAATGAAAAAAAAAACAGGAAAGACGTTCCATCCATAAATTCCAAACAAGTTTATCCCATCGTATATTTATTTACAAAAAGCCCAACCATCATCACCACAAATGGTTACAAAATTTCAAGCATCGCTGTCCTACTAACTGCGCGTAAACAAAACAAAACCTCGAATCTAGGTAAATCGGGCGCATTGACCAATCACCCGATATTCGCCATTTCTCCGATCTCCATGCGCAAGTAGACAAAATACGATAGGTAACACGACACTCCATGTTGTAACTTGCAACTGCTCTGCGCCAATTTCAAAACCTCTAATAACCGGCAATTGACACAATACAAAATGTCCTATTAACAAATTCCATCTTCCTTAAATCACTAAGGAGAATGTACGGGTACACGTTAGAACAAGCCATCGCTTTAAAGAACCTCTTGGTAATTACAAAACCACCATTTGTGATGACATCTAGTATATTATCTACTTCGGAATACACGTCGATGTACGCATTTACAAGTTACACACACACATAATGAACGCTCTATTCATGCAATTTGTAAAAATCCGTTTATATTTTTCAATATTGTAAGGCGAACGCTGCAACGTGTTTTTACTCACGTTACTCAACATCTACCGCTATCTCTCTCGCGCTGCGCAGATTTTTCGATCATTTGAACCAGATACTCGTATATACCGTGTGATTGTACTCGAACGTACTATACTAGATGATAAAACACGTTTTATTCCTCCTTTCTTCCTCGCTCCTGTATTCGTGTTTCTTTTTGGTGTACAGATAGTTAGATACATAGATCAAGACGCCGGATAACCAGTTGCACCGCTGCATGCGTAGATCGGCCGTCGCGTAGCTACATTCGCTAAATTCTAGCGCGCTATTTGCGCAACACGTTTCGTCATGCTTTTCCCAGTCGCCACGCCGCCGCAGTCGCACAAATACGAAAATTTGCACTGGCTGGCGATACAGAGCAATGGAAACAGAACTGAGGTGTGTCCGCGTGGTAATGAAAATTACATAGTTTATCGAATGCACGCGTGTGCAATGCTACGAGGTAATTTCGGTTCAACGATTTACAGGTAATTTACAATGTCGTACTACCTTTGATTGTGGAAGGAAATATATTCACCTGATTTGTGATTCATTGATCATTTCAGTTTTGCAAAAATCCTGTTGTGGGGCTTAGATATGAACAAAAATTTTCTCTTTTTCATCCCAATCCCTTCTACCTTGACTTCGAAGAATTTCTCACGAATTTTTTTTTATCACGTGATAACCTAGACTAGAAAATCATTTTTTTTTAAATTCTTGAAAATGAAGGCTGGAGCGAGGAGCATTATTCAAGTAATTTTTTCTTGACTCTTAAAATTTCAAAAATTTTTGCAAAAATTACACTAATGGAGAATACGAGATTTTTTTACGATTTATTGGTCAAGACACTTGTTGTTTATTTCATTTTCATGTTTTCTAATTTTCTTAAAATCAGGGAATTTCAAAAAATTTTCAAGGTATTTAATGACGTTATATTTTTAAAATGAAAAAATGAAAAGAAAAAATTGCAATCGTTTAGGACTTGTGAAAAACTCCATTAAAAGCATTGAAGCCCCTTTCCCTCATTCGGCGTTCCCTTCTCTTGTACTTATCGTTAAACTGTAACTCTGTTTTGGGTGCTCGGGAGGTTTCGGTTGCGTACGTCTGTATTACACGAAGCGTACTTTGTTAGCGTACTTTGTTATC
>QBDW01002939.1:0-16269 GCA_003261595.1 Maconellicoccus hirsutus | reverse complement strand
CTGATTCAAAAATTGAACACGCTTGTCTGACGTCATGATAAACTCAACCAATCAAATTGTAGAAATTTTATTCAAAAAAAATTACTACATGTGAATTGTATCGCATAAGTCAAAAAAAAAAAACATTCGGGGTCTAAGTATCAGCGCTCCTACAGGGGACTACGTGACTAACTATTAACGTAATCCCCTTACTCTTGTGCCCTCCTGTGGACCATCTTGGTAATTCAGTGTCTATACTTAGTACAATATTTTTTTCCTACTCGAACTTGGGACATGTCATCACAAATGAGCATTGATGAGCCAAAAGATGGGACATGAAATTATAGTTTTTAATGCTGGAATAAGAAATTTGCTTTAAAAACTAAAGTATAATTAAAAATTACTCGTTGTGATTTGTTATGATTATGACATGTCCCAAGTTCGAGTAGGAAAATATTGTACTAAGACACTAAGAGACATACATGGTCGCCAAACAGAAACTTTGCGGTTAGAGTGGGCATACTCTCAACGTGAAAAGACTATAGTAAAAAGTATAATACTATTGGGACAGTCAATAATCTGTTGGAGCGCTAATGTGAGGAACCTCTTTGTAAGTTCAATAATGAACCGCTAGGAGTCAGAAATTAAAATTCTGTATTATTTTTAATTCGAAAATTGCTAGTAAATTTTGGAAATTTCGCAACCATGAACGACAATACAAAGAAGTGTGCAGTATGCTCTGACAATGGTAGGTAAAAGTAAGCGATCTGCGCAGAATTCGCGCAAGTACGTCATAGTGTGGACACCGACTGCCACGAAAAAATAAAAAATATATAATATATCACTGTCTACTATAATCGCTGCGTTGCGCAGATTGCAGATGCAGATTTGAAAATTTTACTCAAATGTCGATGGAATCTCATAGGACCCACTGTGTATTCATTTTATACAACATCAATGTGGAAAAATTACGAACACACTGAACGTGAACGCAAACACACCGAGAGACCATCAAACTCGCGCATTGCGCAGAGCTACTCCTGTGCCCTGGTCCTTGAAATGATGTTGGCTTCATTTTGCTCTGTTGCTTTCAGATACGAGAGCAATCCATATTTCTAACTGTCTATGTCCAAGGTACTATGTTTACATTATTTTTCGATCGCATTCGCATAACAGACAGTTGACATCTATGGCGGGATAATGCGTTATCCGTTAGGCATTCGTAAGTGTAGATCGATGATTTTTATCTACTTAGTAAGTAGTGAGTCTTAATATCTATGTACTACCGTATTGAATAATTGGGTTTGACGTAAGTTTGAATTAAAATCCGTTTATCAGGATCACGTTTGGGCTTGAAATAGCAGCATCGTCTTGTAACGAATTACGATATTGTAGTGAAAATTGGAAGTGGTGTAATTGTGATCGTTTCGAAGGATGTCGCAAAATAGTTCACTATCTAACAGAACTTTAAATTCAGTATTAAAGGAGGACAAGATGAATAAGAAACATGATTTGAACGCGGTTACTAAACGGTGAGTTAAAATGCTTGATGTGGTCGAATAAAACACGTCTCTATTTTAATGCGAATACAGGAATTGTAAGTATGTAATGTACTCGCTATCTACAGGCTTTCAGGGTGTTATCAATTTAAGTACGTCGCTCGGGTTTTCCTGCACTCTGCAGCGTATTTTCAGCGGAAGTATCGGTCGGTCGTTTTAGTTGACATAATAAGCAATGCCTCGAATACTTTACAAAATTGGCATAACAATGTGGGTGGTTTGGTGTCTAGCTGCTATGTTGTTGACACGATTATCTGAATCGGTTGGACAAACATCTCGCGTACATATGTACACCATTTGGGGATTAGAATAATTCTACATTCTCTTTATAAAAGTGATTACAACTGACATGCTTCAGTTTTTAGTTATATTGATCGATTAATTTGTAATAGTTACATGATGTTCATTTATTCGCTAATAAACTTTTATTGTTTGTTTTTAGATTGCAATCGGAACTGATGACATTAATGGTACATATCCGTCTACAAATCTCAATCGAAAATTAGTGAATTGAAATGCGTTCCAATTGTTTTAATCCTATTTTTTTTTTTTTTTCGGAAATTGTTTTGAAACAGACGGCCGGAGAGAAGAGCGTTTCTGCGTTTCCTGATGGCGAAAATTTGTTCTATTGGGTTGCCACGATAATGGGTCCAGCAGATACAGTAAGTACAGTACTAAAAACTACATTGTTACTTTGAGGAAGTCTGATACCCTTATAAGTATCATGTCACCAACTACGATCATAACAAATGTATGCTATTTTATGTTTCAATCATTATTTTGCATTTGAACGAGTGTTGTTGCAATAGGTTTACGAAGGTTTGACGTATAAATTGCGGCTAGAATTTCCTCACACATATCCGTATACGGCTCCGGTTGTGCGATTTACTACTCCGTGTTTTCATCCTAACGTCGACAACAACGGAAATATTTGTTTAGACATACTAAAAGAAAAATGGTCTGCCCTATATGATGTTCGTACCATATTGATTTCAATTCAGTCATTACTAGGAGGTAAAGTATTGTGATTTTTCTCGCATAGATTGTCAACTTGAACGGTATTTGCCGGGTGTCCGGTTGTTTTTGGGCTTCCTCCAGTTTCTGGAACAACTTTAATTGCAATTTTATTATTTTGTAGCGACACAATAAAATTGAAAGAAAAGTAATAATTTCCCCAGGTGATCCTGAATTAATGGGGTACTCGGTTCTTGATTTAGGTGCTAAATCAACTTTCCTTAGGCGGCAAAAAAAATTTAATTTTTTCTCGCTGAAAAGTTGACTCGCTAATTTTTTTTTTTTCATTATTTGATATACAGTATGTGGCCGATTTGCTAATATGGCTATGTAGATGTACCTAATTACCTATAGCGTACATGTCCTTGAGATAGCATATTTAAACGTTTGGTACACCGGTACACGTAGCTCGGTCAATTTTCAAGCTAGGAACCTGCGGTTGGAAGAATGAATTTACTTTAGCAACTATGTAGTGTAGCTCATCTGTTATCTTCGAATTGAGCCATTTGGAGAAAGGCACGGCTATTTTATGCGAAAAGTTCCTCGCATGTTATTGTGCTATACTTTTTTTAGTGATTGGATATGTTGGTTTGCAACACGTGTTAGCATGGAAAACGGTGACATGTAGTATTTACGCTGTTTTCGAATATTCCAAGTCGCCGGTCAAATATCGCCGATTTTACGCGAGTTGATGATATTAAAATTACGAGATTTACCTAATGCCTACTACACCTGGTATATGTACTTGTACTTACTAATACCTCGCGCCAATATTTCATCTCGTGAAATTGGCTAATAGGTGTGTGTAGTTTGGCGATAACTTGGTGGTAATAGGTAATAGGAATAAGGTTAAAACATGGTTCGTGTACCTCTACTAAATGTATAACGTGTAATGAATCGTTTATTCCGCCGTTTAAAATGAAAATTTAAAGACCCGTCGCAATTAGTAGTAGTAATAATAATAATAATAATAATAATAGTAATAATAATAATTACACGTTATATTTTTAAAGGCGATTCTTATACATTTTTCGTTTTCTTCTCGACGTTTTGATCGTTTAGTGCTTATCCAAGTGTAAATCTTCATATTCGTTTGTTAACAGAACCAAATAACGATAGCCCGCTTAACGAAGACGCTGCAACGATGTGGTCGAATCCAAAAGAATTTAAAAAACATTTGCAGGAAATTCATAAAAAACAGACGTCGTCTTGAATACTTATTTTTCTGTTATATTATTATGAGTAAGCGAATAATTGAAGGCCGAAGTAACGAGTCTTGTTTACTGCGGCTGCGGTATCGTAAGCATTCTTTTTGTGTATTTTTTATATCTTTATTTTCAGAACTCATGTAGAAGAATTTTTCGTTTACGCGCGTAAATTAGCTTTAAATTTGTGAAAAAATTCAAACGATCCTTTTAAATTTACCATAAAGTTTAATTTTGTAAACCGTAACATTTGTATTGAAAGTTTTTTTAATCATTAATTTATTGTTTCTTCTCTTATAAATTATTTATTCATTTTACGGAATAGCCGCTATTTTTTCATAACGCGAGTACCTTTTTACTCGCTTTCCGTTTCCGGTGTACGTAATTACGTATACACATTACACATACACTATAAGCCTACATGTACGAGTACGCGTTCTGGAACTCTCCAAGCCTGGCGACGATTTTTATAACATGATTAATTTGAATTTCCAAGTTCGCTTTTGGCAAATTCGTGTTCAGTATACGAATTTGCTGGGTACTACAACTAATTACTAGCTGGTAGGTGCTTGCCTACTTGAGTAGGAACATTACGCACGTAAAACACATATTTACCTATGTACGGAGTATTCTAGTACAGCCGAACCTAACTAGGTAGTTACAATTACTACTTAGTAGTTGGAGTTATATAATTATAAAATAGTTCGTTTGGTTCATATTCGGTGTCAGGTCGATCTGCCGAGATCAAAAATTTACGTAATTTATCCATCAAACAGGCAAGGATAGATAAACATATTTGACGTCCTTGATATTCTGAAACGTTTCGCATTATATCGAGTAACGGGTAATCATATCGTGAATTAATGAAGACGCTCAAGGCGTAATATCTCATTCTCTACGCTGTATCTGAAGTCGAAATGCTGACGCTCTCGACGTGACTGTCTGCCTCTCCACTTTCACTCGAGTTGCTGTCGCTCACGTCCATCTTTTTGTCGATATGTTCGATGCAAGATTTCTCATCTGCAACTAATCAAATTACAAACAATGGTTTTGCTTAAAACAGAAAAGTACGTCATTATTGGAAAATTTTCAAACGGCTATGTAGGCTGCACATAGGGTTGGGTACTTAAATACGATGGCGCAACCAGAGGGGTGGCTGGGGGCTAATGCACCCTCCAGAAAGATACTGCAAAAACCTTCTTAGAAATGATAAAAACTTCATATTTTTGTGACGAATGCATAAAAAATGTTCACCCTCGCTTCGCTCGGGCAATTGTTCGACTACACGCAAAATGATAACAGAAATGGGTATTGTCCGACGAAAAAAGCAGCGCAGCGACAATATACTTACCAGGCGGATGCGAATCGATTGCAATTTCCGAAATATTCGAATCGTTTTCTTGCGAGTCGCTGGTAGGTAATAGGCTGATGTTATTTACAGCTGTCGAGTTCGATTCTTCGATTTTAAACGAGGTCGCTGAAAGATGAGGAAAGGACGATTCATTTATTCGCATTTGAACGTAACAAGCTGGTAATGTTATTTTCGTACCGGCTATGCTATCCGGGTATTGACTGCGTAGTTTGGATTTTAAAACGTTAATTTTTTTAAACGTATAATCTAAATCTTTCTTAATATCAACCAATAATTGTTTGTAATTCTTGAATTGTTGATTCGCTACTTTCAAACGCGATACAGATAACGTATTGCAGTTTGATAACATTTCGTTCGTCTTCTCGAAACGTTGTAAGCTAAAAAACAAAATCAGCGACGATGTAGTTACAGGAATAATTACAATAACAATCAAACAGAAACCGCTGACACAATGTAGAACTATTACATCTGTTTTTGCGCTCGAATCATTGATTCTACATCTTGCTGATCAATCAAACCAGCTAATCCTTGCACGAATACCTCGGCTGCGGTGTAATTCTGAAAGCATTCGATGCTATCTGTATCCTCTGTATCAATACGAGCATTCGCACCAACGTCGACATCACTGCAGCAACTTTCATTACTCATTGCAACTACAAGTTGAAACGTATGCATGTAAAATTATTGCAAATCTCAAATTGTCGGCCAATTTTCACCTTTTCGATTTCACGTACATGATTTTACTCACTTGTAACTTACTAAGAAGCGATCACAAAATTAAAAGGTCGAGCATAAATCCGTGAATGCGAACGTAGGTGAACGTGAATATTAAAAATATCAAATGCGATTCATACAAAAATGAGAAGATGGAAATTCAAATTTCGAATTCGAAAATGTGAAAATGATTGATAACAACCTTGTTATACCGGGTGTTTAATGTTTATTTGAAACCCTGCTACTCAAGGATGCAACATTAGAAAAACAAAGTTATGATGGCATTGTACAAAATCGTAAATCAAGTTTTTCTGTTGATAATTCATCTCAATTAGTGTAGAAATCATCTTGAACGTCACTGTTATAAAATTAGTTCGTCAAAATATTAATTATATGATTTTGTACATCAGAAGGAACGGTGGAACAAAATCAATCCGTTTCGTTCCACGTAACGTTTCGACGGGTTTTTGCAATTTTGTTTCGTTTCTTGTTTCATCGCTGAAATGATTTCGTTTCGTTTTGTTTTTTTTTGTAATTTATGCAACTTCATCTGGTAAACAAAGAAAAGATCAATTTCTAGCGTGTCTGTGTATATTTCGCTACGTGTCACCGCCGACAAACACATTTTTCCACTGTGAATTTTCCTGACAAAAATATCCCCACAGTTTTCACTTATCGTTAAACTGTAACGACATTTTGGGTGCTCGGGTTGTTTCGGACACTCACGCATACATTCGTGAATGCAAACTTGGTATTGTTTGCATCTGTTTTTTTAATCAGTACTGATTACTATTATTTTCAATTCTTTCGTGAATTTGTTTTAATAAATACATTTGAATAAGTAATTCGTTTAATTTCTAAAAGTATAATATAAAACACCAAAAGTTTTCTCAACTTATTGGTAGTCTATTTCTATTCTCTATAGTATGTAGGAAAGCAGGAAAGCACCAATATAGTATATTCTGTATGCACTTAGTAACTAAAAACTTCGGTTAAAGTTTGGTATGCAATTTAAAACTAAAAATGTAAAAAGCAACTTTTATTTTTAATTATCTTTTCTCAAAAGAATCTTAATACTAAACTTGGTAAAAATGTAGAAAAGGAACGTCAACATTTGGTATCAGAAAACTGAAAACCCTAGTAGAACTTAATACGGAAATTTCAATGATCCTTAACGGAAATTCGCTGTTTCCGAGTTGGCAACACTGCCTCGGATTCCTCTTACTGCTGTTGCGTATCTTGTTATTCTAGTGTCTGTGGTACGTAGCTAAATAATGTGATAAAAAAGGTGTTTATCTTTTAAACGAAGTTTATTAATAATTAATTAATTATATTAATTTTGATCTTATTCTAGTTATTCTTGTATGGGTTCAAATTGAACGTAGTTTATTTTATAATCTTTGTGACTGATATTAAGTATTGTATATCAAAACTTGAAAACTACTTCTTAACGAAGTTACACAAGGTTGATGTAAAGTCTTCATTTTTATAACTCGTAAAATATATCAATTTGTTCATTTGATGAAATGGCGTTCACTGGAACCCTGATGACATCTCGAATTGATTCGGAAATTCGTTCTAGATTTTACGCATATAAATTTAAAAGTAAATCCGCTGAATTTAAGGATGTTCTGCGAGAGGTGAGTAGCATATCTTGTAGTGTACTTTGGGTACGCCTTGCGCGTATGTGAATACTATTTAGGTACATTGACTAATAGGAAGTTAAAATGGTCTATGTATTACTTGGAAGCGTTTCAGGAACCGAATAAAGGAAAACAGGAGGGCCCTGTTTCATCAAATCAGATCTACAGCGGACAGAAATGATAAATTTCAAGATAGGTTGGGTGCGTACTTGATGAGTGAAATGAACAAGCTTGAAAATTCTCTTGAAGCCCGGTAATGAGACATGCTGAGTGAAGTTGAAATGAAGAATGATAGTTCATCAACTACTTATACACACAATAAGGCAGAGTAAAAAAAATGGCGAGTCTTCGATATTGCTGAACAGTCCTTTATCTCCCCTTGAAGTGGGGCTAGGACCCCCCCCCACATTACGTATATTTTGGTTTAAAAAACGCGGTTTTTTGCGTATGATTCAACGAATTTGGAAATAATTTTAACGCCTGGGGTCTCTAAGGTGTGATTTAATCATTTTCTCAAAATTTTAATGGTTAGAAAAAAGTATTTTTTCTGAAACGTATTGAGATGTGCTGTACAAATATGGCAAGTTTTGCCTCGTTAACCCATTAAAATTTCGAGAAAATTACGATTTTCCTTTCGTTTGTGTGGTAGAATACTAAAACAGGGAGAAGTAGAATCTCAAATCACACCTTTTGAGACCCCAGGCGTCAAAATTTGTTCCAAATTCGCGGAGTTATATGCAAGAAACCGCGTTTTTTTCAAAAATTGACCTACTTTGGGGTAGAGGATTCCACTAAAATTTCAGCAAAATTCAAGGATCCGCCATTTTTTTTACTCCACCCTATTGTACAATACTGCCTCTTGATAGTTTATTTACATGAGATACTAAAAATCATTTCATTTCATAGCAACTTAAACAAAAATTCTTGTGACTACGAGTGCCATAGTCCTTACATTGAACAGGAATTGGAAGTTATGAAACAAATAGAAGAGGAACTCGTTCAAGAACAAAGTTTGTGACTAAGTTGTTACTCGTTATCAATGTCTTCCAACAACTAATACCCTTTGACCATTCGATTATGCAATATGAATCGCTTTACCATGTTGAAAACTAGAAGATGAGCATAAACTATATAGAGCTGAAATAGTTGCAAGTTCTGAAGCAAAAGGAAGTGAGGTGTTTTTCTAAAAGCTATTCTTTAGTACTTTACCATTCTTATCAGTAAGTGTGAATTTATACTGGAGCAAAGCGAGGAGCGCTAAGCAACGCCAAGACAAATGTAGTGGGTGGGAGCAGCAAAGGGGGAAGCAGAGCGAAGCCAAGAAAAAAGAATACCATTTCCTATTCTTTTTGGCATGGCTAGGCTTTGGTATGATGATAGGATTTGTTTACTACGCTTGTTTGTTGTGATAAGTTGAGATTCCCGCGCGATGTTTTATTTCATGTAATGTGATTTTGTCAAAAATATGATTTTATGCGGCGAATTTATTCAACTAATATAATTTTTGAAATTTGTATTGTGGTGTTCACTGTGATTGAGCTCCAATAGTATAAAGCATTACTTCCCACGAATAATTGTTCGTAATTATCCATTTTTTAAATGAAAATCTACCCAAATAACATTTATTTATTGATAAGATTTCAGTGATAAATGCAGTTTTCCCCTTCCTTGTCTTGGCTTGGCTTGACTTCAGTATAATATGTACATTTTGGACACACCTTGCTACATGCGTCTTGGCATTGCTTAGCGCTCCTCGCTTTGCTCCAGTATAAATTCACACTAAGGTTTTCCTGAAAAAAGAGGGTCACTTAGTTACTACTTTTTATGAGAATTACTGAATGGATTAAACAGAAGCTTTTATATTATGTACTACGTACTGTAATCTTTTCAAGTTGAGAGTATACCCACTCTAACCGTAAAATTTCTGTTTGGCGGCCATGTATATCTACTTGAACGATGTTTTCCTACTTAAACTCGAAGCATATCATCACAAATAAGCATTGACGAGTTAAAAAAAATTGCACGACCTATAATTCTTAATTTTGCAACTAATCCTTAATTACGGTAATTTTAATTATAATTAACTTCTGTTTTCAAAGCGAATTTCTAGTATTGCAAACTAAAAAATATCGTGCAATTTCTTTTAACTCATCAATGCTTATTTGTGGTGATATGCTTTGAGTTTGAGTAGGAAAACATCGTTCGGCTAGATATACATGGCCACCAATTGGAAATTTTACGGTTAGAGTGGGTGTACTCTCAACTTGAAAAGACTATAGTCTATTTGGATTGAAAACATCTCCAGTCTAACCGCTAAATTTCTGTTAAGCGGTTCATGTACATCTAGTTGAACAATGTTTTCCTACTTAAGCTCGGAGCATGTCATCACAAATGAGCATTAATGAGCTAAGACTACGCGAAGACATTTTATTTCTTATTATTTTGTAACTGAAATTTTCATTACGGAAATTTTTATTTTTTAATTATACGTAGTTTCAATTTTTAAAGCGAAGTTCATTAAAAATTTTAAGAATGTCTTCGCATAGTCTTAGCTCATCAATGCTCATTTGTGATGACATGCTCTGAGTTAAGGTAGGAAAACATCGTTCAACTAGATGTATGTACATGGCTGTCAAACAGAAATTTAGCATTAGACTGGGGATGCTCTCAATATGCTCATTTGTGATGACATGCTCCGAGTTTATAGTCTATTCGGTCCGAGAGCGGCAATTGCCTAAGCGTAAAATTTCTCTTTTACGGCCAAATATATGCAGAATTGGTGTTTTTTCTGGAAGTGTATACACACTTGTATACGAAACAGTTACATGAAAAATGATGAAATAATTTCGTCAAGTTTCGATTTTGAAGAACCGCGTGTCTCATTTTTTGGAAAAACGAAAAAAAAAACAAATTTCCAAATCATCCAGTCCACCATAAAATGTTAATGTTGTCCTTCTACTTTTGAACTCAGTCGCTGTGAGAATTTTACAAATACCACCTTTCGTATTACAAATTTAATGAAAATCAACCTGTAGTGACATCCCATTTCTTATGCAGCAGATTCGCATTGAAGTGTGCGAGTGTCTCCAAAAATACCTGCATCATGTAGCAACATCAAATATATTTGGCTGTAATAGAGAAATTTTACACTTTGGCAATTACCGCTCTCGGACCGAATTGGGACTGTCAAGCAAAGTGTCTGATATCTGGTGGTAATTGACGAAACTAACGAAGAGGTACCGATGAGACGTCGATCAGCGCAATCATACACTTATGGTTGCGAAATTTTCAAAATTTACTAGCAATTTTCGAATTAAAATACAGAATTTTAATTTCTGACTCCTGGCGGTTCGTTATTGAACTTACAAAGAGGTACCTCGCATTAGCGCTCCAACAGATTCTTGACTGTCCCAATAGACTATTGGTAAGAAAACATTGTTGAACTAGATATACATGGCCGCCAAACAGAAATTTTGCGATTAGACTGGGGATGCTCTCAATCCAAATACAAGGAAAATATTGTACTTATAGACATACTTGGTTACTAAACAGAACCTTTTTGGAACAGTCAAGAATCTGTTGGAGCGTTAATGTGAGGTACCTCTTTGTAAGTTCAATAACGAACCGCCAGGAGTCAGAAATTAAAATTCTGTATTTTAATTCGAAAATTGCTAGTAAATTTTGAAAATTTCGCAACCACAAGTGTATGATTGCGCTGATCGACGTCTCATCGGTACCTCTTCGTTAGTTTCATCAATCACCACCAGATATCAGACACTTTGCTTGACAGTCCCAATAGTGTATTTGGATTCCTTACGTGGAAAGTGGTTCGGGTACTTTCGTAGAGTTTCGAGGTCGTTCGTGAACCTTCGTGATTTTTCTAATTTACCACTATCAGTACAGAGTTTTTTTTTCACCCGATTCGCTCAAATTTCACCGCAAATGATATAATGGAAAAATATGTTTAATTTGTAATTGAAAACACCTCAAAAGTGAAAACTAAACGCTAATCATAACTTCCACCAATAGCTAAGTGATAAAGATTTAAAGAATTACAAACGATTGGCGTTTTTAGTGCATAAAAATCCACACTCTATTGATAAGGTGAAAATTGATAAGGTGAAAATCGAAAATTTACAAAGAAAAAAAGTAACTTGAATGACCAGATAATCGATTATATCGCATACATGAGAACCAAATTTAGTTACATTGACCGAGCCCAACGTTTGTTACAATATTATGAATTCTCTTCCCTTTATGATTTGGTGCATATCACTTCTCTCCTGGTAAAATGAATAACAGAACTTGTCACATTAATATATAATTGTCACAAAATGAAGATACGAATACGAGATATTTTTGGGAATTATTATTTATTATTTTGCTGCTTACCAAATTTTTTGATGGTCATTGGGATGAGAATCCCTTAAATTCCATTGAGTTTTAGAATTATAGCCAAATTCACGAATCCATTCGTCCACTTCATTTAGGGATTTAATATCTGCTCATAATACTATATTTTCCTCCTTTTCTAAATCCGGCTCCAGAAATTCATATTTGAAACGAGGTGGTAAATGATCACTTTTTAAATCATAATGGAAGCACTTTCAGACATTTCTCAATAATTGGAGCTTTAAATCGAATCGATTATCCAATTTATTTATGCATTATTTAAAAACTGCATTCAGAAAGCAGTAAAATTTCACGAAAAGTTTGACGCCGGACATTTTCATCAATTAATATCAACAATTTGGCGCAATGATAACAATTATTTGACAAAAATTCCAAGTCTCACGAAGTGACATCGGGCAGATACAAAAACACTCTATATTTGGTGCTCGCCACTTTCCAAGTAAGGAATCCAAATACGCGTGGGTATACTCTCAACGCGAAAAAACTTAATAAAAAGTTGATTTTGGTCCTGTACCTCCCCGTTTAATCATTTAGTAACAAAAGTTGAGATATGAATATTTCACTCAGGGAATCCCTCGCATGCCACCTTTCGTGGGGTTGGCAGACCATCATATTGAGATTCATCGTGAAAAAACCAATCAAATGGCAATAATTTCTTGATATTGTTAGTCGTGTCCCATTTATGACGGTTTCTTTTCTCGAGACTACTACATGGTAATGCGATCTACTTGTATATTGTTAGTTTGCTACGTAGTTCAAACTCTTGACTCAACTTCGTTGATCTCTCAGAAATCTAAAACAAATCGTAATTTATAGTAAATTTCATCTTGGAGGATTACCGTAAAGCAGAAGAAAGGGATAAAGAAGAAGAAGAAGAAAGAAATGCTCTGCAACGACCTAGGCTTGTATGCTGTCCCGTTTGTCAACGTGGTTTTTTACAGTCAATTGATGAGAAGATGCTTATAGTTTGCTCAAATTGTCCAATGCAGCTATACACCAATCTTGTCTTGGAGCAGATTGAAACTATTGTGAATGCGGTGTTGAATGAACACATGGTATCCTGCGATTATAGTCCTCAGTTTGCAGTGCTCAATGAACCGAATTCTTGCGGATTGTTCATCATGTGTAGTCGATGTTCGTTATTTAAAGCGTTGTGTTAAAACGTTATTTATTTCCTGTCACCAGGCATCGTTTTTCCTTTTTCCATCGATTATATATGTATATGTGGCTCTGACTTGCCGTCGTTTAGTATATCAATATCACATCTGGCAAATGTTGGCACTACTGCGAGTTTTTTTTGATGTTGTACCCTTCTAAGCGCCTGTACTTATGGTTTAATCTCGTTCATATGTTTAAAATGTAAGTAAAGTAATCTCCGGAGGTTCACTAATAAATGAGTGAATAAGTAACGATTATAAATTATTTATGATGTACGGTTTAAGGACTAAGTAGCAAGTAGATAGAGGTACAGACTAGGGTCTGTCCTGCTTCCTGCATTAACTTGTAAACTGATAGTGCAGTGTGACAACGTTTTTCGTACCAACTCAAAATGGTGTTAATTATGAATCCACGCGGCAAAACTCGTTTTGTGTGGAAGAAGAATTCTTCAAAGGTTAGGGGGTATAAAATGAAGCGTCATTTCTGAAGTGACTCCACAAGTACTCGTAAAACACTGAAAGGACGTTCATTAATTGTAAGTCATAATTTAGAAGTTATTATTATGTATATAACAGCGTGATTAAGTAAATTTGAAGCCTGTTCAACCCTTTGCTGTCATTTTAACCGTAAAAACGAAAAATATAATTTTCCCGGGGGGGGGGATAGGGACACGGATCAGTTGGTCACTTGGTAATAGGTAATAGGTACCAGGTGAGCGGATAATCTTAGTTACTTCTTCCCTCCCCCTCCCCCTCTAAAAAGAAATGAATTTTTGTACCGCATAAAGTAGGTTGGTAGTTGGTAATGATAATGACATCAAATGCAAAACAACGAATTCAATCAATTTGATTAGCAGGCGATGGAGGATGATGGCAAGGCAGCTAAGAAAGAAAAAAGAAAAAAAAAGACCAAAAGCAATACATATATCCTCAAACACATTGCAGCCACATATTCATACTACAAACAAGCAAACAAACCACTTAGTTATTTATACACACACGTCAAGCACAACACGTAAACAATATACGTATACAGTACATACAAAACTATCATCCACTCAATCAGTTAGCAGGCAGAAACTTTAGATTCAAAGGCATTCTCAACCGCATTTCTCAATTCTACCTCAATTCATTATAAGTAGGTATGAGCAACAAGATAATTATGGAAACTGGGACAAAGATCTAAAACGTTCGCCAGTCTGGTAGAGATGCCACTAGCGACAAAACCGAATGCGCCCCTATACCTATGAGAAAAATCAACCAGTAACCAAATGAAGCTGCCTGACCTTGAGGACATCCAATAGGCAAGGAAGGCGCGTCCCAGCAAGCACCCGCCACCAGTCAGGGGGACGAATACAGCCAGAGTCCGCATCCCTCAGAGTGCCCTCGAAAACCACCGAGTAGAACCTCTGAAAATGAGCCATAGACATCAAACTGGTCAAATGCGTGAGCATGAACACAGCGCCAGCAAGATTCGATGCGAGTGGAATGGGACCCCGTCGAGAAATCAAACTATTCTTACGCGAGCAGTCTTCTGCCTCACGAATTTTATTGTGATGGCAGCAATGACCTAAGCGATGTTAAATTGGAGCATCGCTACGTAAATAGCGATTTTTCAACTTGAAAATGGATTGATAGACCCAAATTTGATTACTTATGCTTGGAAAAAAATGATGCCCAATTTAACTTTGTTTAAGCCATCGCTGTCATTTTTACAAACACGACATCAATTAGACAATAAATGCTTAAAAATTACGAATCTGATACTTTTATCTCAGTTATTGATATGTTCTAACATTATAACATAATGTATTGTAGGTATACGTATTACGTACATACGGGTAGTGTACAAGTATTAACCTATGGGTAATTAGGTAATACCTCGGTATTATTAAATTAATTTTTAGAGACTAGATTAGATTAAAATTAAAATTACAAGAAATATAGGTTATTAAAAATGGAGAGAAAACTGATACGCGTAGCTACTAGCTAGGTAGTAGGTACTTCTACTTATTTATTACAGGTTGAAAGAAGCCAACAACAAGCACAAACGCACAGATACATACCATGGTAAGAGTAATAGATACTAGATATAGGCTCTAAATAGTAAATACAGGTAGATAGGGGTAGTAGGTAGTAGGTAGTAGGTACTTGATGTTGTGTGGTAAGTACACAAGTACACAAACATATTGTCAGCTTGTTAGTAGAGTAAGGTAAAAGATGTAGTGAACATGCGAGAAGGAGAAAAACAAAAAAAATAGTATGAGATGTTTGGAGGTGAACAGATGACAGATGATGAGATAGTACACCAACTACGTATAGGCCTAAGTGGTATCGCTCTACCCCGAGTAGTGACCACCTTTACATAAGTAGTAAGTAGGTACACTAATCGGTCCTCCAAAATAAGTCTGTCAGCGGCCTGGTACGCACCCCTCGCAAAACTTGACTTATTCAATTCACAATTCTTGCACTTGCAGTCGCAGAGAATCCACAGTGTTTAAGTTGTAACCATCAACAGCGCGGTACGGCGCAACACGACTGATGATTCAGTAGCTAATGTAAAAGAAAGGTCAAAGGCGAGGAGAAAACGATGCCTTTGCGCATAGTATGAAACGAGTAGGTGTTTGAAGGATAAATTGTAAATTTTATTGGGAAGGATTGAAAATTTTGAAAAACTGCTTAATCGATACCTACTCTTAAATTGAAAGCGACGAAAATCAAATACGAATAGGTATTGGCCTGGGTTCTGCGACAACAGAAGGAAGACTGGAGAAGGGTAGCCGGTAGGTAGAGGTACACGTACACAGTCAGTAGATAGGTAGGTCTGGATAGGTATTAGGTACTAGGTAGACATAGACAGTTGAAACAGTGGACGAGTACAGTACAATTATTGCTGGTAAACGTTGAAAACGATGAATTGTGATGAGCGATGAGCGATGAGCTGACGACGTTTCAAAGATGATTCGCCAATGGGCTAGAATGGAATTTCTGATATATGGTTTGAACATAAGTAAAAACGCACTTCCAATCGGGTTTTCTCATTGAAACCATATCGTCGACGTCAAGCAGTGGAACGATACCCGCTTCCTGTCTGTCGAATGAACAGAAAACACATTACGGTTGGTTACCTATTCATTCATGCATGCATTATAGGCGTGTGTTTACAACTTGAGAAAATGGATTGATAAAAATGAATTTGATTTACAGGTATGG
>QBDW01002938.1:0-23574 GCA_003261595.1 Maconellicoccus hirsutus | reverse complement strand
ATGAATAAATCATAAAATCATTAGTTATAATTTATAGCGAATCCTTGTTGGAAAGAACCTTATGCTGGGTACTTGGATAATTTGCACGGAGTCAGCGGAGTAATAGCTTTGAATTTATTGGATATCACAAATGCATTTTATAATATAGATGAAAATATGGCGTATTTCACTCCAGCCGATCTCATTGTGAATGCTTTGATTGCTACGATACCATATTCCTATAAAAAGTAAGTTGCTGATTGATTATTTCATCTCATTAATATTGCATGAAAGATGAAATGTCGTACAGTATTAGGTCAATGACAACATTGATCCTGTTTTTGAAAACCTTGATGATCACTCATAAGCAGGATAGAGGACTTGAGTACTTATTGAAATAATGAGTTCATCATTTATACTGAAATACTCGAATAAATCCGATGTAGATGGCGCTGTTATTCTTATCAAAATATCAGAGCGGTCTTTGACATTTTCGCGTCTTGCTATGGCACACAAAATCGAAAATCGTCATGAAAAAGCATTACAAAAAAGCGTCACGCGGTTGTCATGGCAACGTGTCATGCCTATGAGTGATAACCTTAACACATCCTTGTGGTGACGTGTTATGGTTATGATTGATATGTGATACGTAATGATCTGTTGTGCTGAATGTCATTGGAATGGTCAAGTGTCATGGTCATGAGTGACATGTGACCATATGTCTTGGTGATACGTCGAATGACATGTCATGGTGACATCTCACGATCACGTTATGATGGCAGGTCATGGTGACCTAAATCATGACATATAGTGGCGATAAGCGTGGTTGGTAATTCATGATGACAAGTAAGGTGATTATTTTTTTCTTTTTAAAACGTGTTATGCGTCGTATATTCACGTTAAATGAAAAATATAATTTTCTCATGTCACCATATCATGTCATAGATGACTATTTATTGTCATTGTGACATGATATGGTCAGGAGTGACATGTGATCATGTCATGGTAGCGTGTCAGGTGACATGATATGATGACAAGTCATTGTTATGGTGACATGACATGGTCACGAGTGGCATGTGACATCAAATGACGTCTTCTGATAAACGTAATTTTTTTACCTTTCACAGATTTATTACCAAAACAGATGAAAAAGAATCACTATTTATATACAATTACGTCGCGAAGACAAATAAAATCCACACTTTAAATGTCGGAGAGATCATCACATACATGAAAAAAGAACATTACAGCCACCTAATCCTTTGTAAAAATAAATATGCTCTTATAATCAGGCAAATATTTTTTGGTTACATTCCAGCAGCCACCATCGACCTTCTTGCATTTCTGAGTGGAAAAAAAATCAGGTAGAAATTCAAGTACGTTTTAATTATTACAACGATACATAATTTGACGAATATTTTATCATTTAGAGCATTGAAAGCGTTCAACAGCATTGTAGAAATTAATTTGAAATTTTGTGCCAAAGTACCCTGCGAAATGACGGACAACAATGCACAAAATTGTTGGAATGATTTAAACGAGACAGATAAAACTTTATTTCCATTTGTAGGAAATACAATTATACCCGAAGTATATTTGCCAATTTTTATGAATTCTATTCATGACTATGTAGATAAAAAATTAGAAGATTACGAACATTTTCGAAAGCTGGCATACTGGTATATTAAATAGCGATTTAAAAATGCTCCAGAATTTATTAAAATCTCTAATGATGATTTTTTTTTTATTTTTAGGGCTCCAAAAATTCGTAGAGGGTTTAAAACTGTATACCTTATACTAGGATCGTGTTTTATTGGTGTCATCGTACATATTATTTTGCGCAGTAAAATCAACGATTTGGAAATGTTCACCTAATCTTGTACCTTTAGATCCCCTTTGAGAGGCCCTTAATGTATTTCGTTCCTTCTGTTGAGGACTAGTAACTTTTAATGTAATGTAATTGGTGATTTGTATGAAATAAATTTGTATTGGTGTCTTGAATATTACAAAATAAAAAGGCTGTAGGCAGATAAGCATAAGCGATCTGCCTCAGGGTTCAGATTTTGATGATATTTGGGTGGTAGGTGGGTACCATCGAGAAACGTTCTTAACCAAAATTTCAGCTCCGATTTTTTTGCCATTGAAAAAAAAATCGCAAATTAATCTTGAAATTATTTCAAACAAAAAATGTTACATGATCCATAACCCAAAAATTGGTAGATTTTGTAAAAGAAACTATTTAAATTATGAGCTTAAGCCTGCGCGCGTTAATCGCGTCGACATTCTACTATACTAGGGGGCTTCGCCCCCTGGGCCGCTTCGCGGCCCCAACCCCCTGTTGCCATGATGATCACAATACCACAAAAATCAAATTCGACACCACAGGATTTTCCAGTGTTGCCGCGATGATCATTACATAACCACAATCAAATACTTCACTACAGGATTTTCCAGTGTTTCCATGATGATCACAATACCACAAAAATCAAATTCGTCACCACAGGATTTTCCAGTGTTGCCGCGATGATCATTACATAACCACAATCAAATACTTCACTACAGGATTTTGCGGTGTTGCCATGATGATCACTATATCACCAAACTCAAATTCGTCACCACAGGATTTTCCAGTGTTGCTGCGATGATCACTAAATAACCACAATCAAATACTTCATTGCAGGATTTTGCGGTGTTGCCGTGGTGATCACTACATGACCACAATCAAATACTTCACTACAGGATTTTCCAGTGTTGCCATGATGATCACAATACCACAAAAATCAAATTCGTCACCACAGGATTTTCCAGTGTTGCCGCGATGATCATTACATAACCACAATCAAATATTTCACTACAGGATTTTGCAGTGTTTCCATGATGATCACTATATCACAAAAATCAAATTCGTCACCACAGGATTTTTCAGTGTTGCTCCGATGATCACAATTTCGCCGCAATTGAATACTTCATCACAGGATTTTGCGATATTGCCATGGTGATCAGAATTTCATCACGATCATATACCTCATCGCAGGATTTTTCAATAAAATCCACCTGAATACTTATTCAAATTTTCGGAAAAATCTACTGATGAATGTCATAAATGAACAAGACAAACTCGCCGTTGTAAGCTAAAAAGAACAGCGCAGCTTCCACCAAGGAAGGTCTCAAATACTGGTGGAGTAGTGGTTACCAACATCCGAGGAAGTGCCCAATTGAAAATACCTCTAAATTTTTATACTCCTTAAAAATTGAATAATTTGTTCAGCAATATTGAACTGTTTGGTAACGTTTGATTACAACATTAAGAATGCATTACTTCCACTTCAATGTGCTAATAATTAATGAGTACCATAAAAAATAAATGAATAAAGAAATGAAGAAAAAATTCCAATCAATTGAGATTCGAAACCTCTTCCTTTCCTGATTCTCTTTTTTTTCACATCACCGCGTCATCGTTCCGTAAGAAATCATCACATCAAAAAGCTCAAAATCATCAAACCCTCAATCACGGTCATTTCAATTACAAAGATCACTCGTCTATAAATCGTCATCAAAAATAACTGTCAAAAGTTGAAATCTCGTTTTGCAACAGCAACGAATATTTCGAGAAGTCGATGAATTTTTAAATTACTAGTCTTCGTTTGATATATCAAAAACCAGCAGGGAAATTAACGCCGATGATTTTGAATTTTTCAATTCGCACAGTGTCGTTTATCTTCGAACGTCATGAATTTTTAATAAAACTCTGGTATCGGACTGATTTCGACGACATATGACGATAATTTGAATTTGAAAAGTTAAATCACGTTTGAAATAATTTCCATTTGACAAACTATCGTATTTAAAATTCACTGCATAACGTTCGTATTAAATTTACAGTATATTTGTGTCGGTCAAACGAAACCTCACCTCGATCACGTTTTCAAATAAACCATCTACAATGTAAATAAACTCATCCGCACAATAAACACGACACGATTTGTTGAAAAATGAATAAAAAAATTTCACGTGATAAAAAGTAGTATTAGTTTTTCGTATTGTTCGACAGATAAATGCACGATTCGGGTTCGTCGCTTCATCGAACAATTTGCGGCACATCGTCTTAATTCATCGTAACTCATTGGCGGAAATTTTCGGTAACCGCGAAAACGCGACTAATTGAAATTCCGAAAGTTTCCTCCGAACGTCTCAAGTTTTTCGTTCATTTCGTAGTCGTTATTGTTCCATGTTTCAACTATGCAATAAAGCGATGTTAAATACGCTCGGTTATTTTTCCATCATATAGAAAACGAAAGAAGCCAACTCGCTAAAAAGCACCCAACGAAACAACGCCTAAACCCTTTTTACAAATTACGTTCCACCGGAATGGCATTTGTTCATTTGTTAATTTGTAGTTTTTGTGCTGGTTAATTTGACGGTTAGTTGAGTGAATTCATTGCATCAACGTGTACGTTTAAATATTTCTTTTATATCTTTTGTATATGTATTTTAACGCCCTCGTCCCTCGTCTACGTTCCGTTGTACGCGGCGCGTATTGTTCGAGGTGGCTTTTTTTTCACTTTAATTACGACTTGTGCGCGAAAATTTTTTGATATTTTCTTTAACCGTGTAAATTTACATTTTTACAATAAAAATTCATAACGTGAAACGACGCTCGTCGAGTTTAACCGACTGTGTTAAGATTTATAGCGTTAATTTCAGATAATGGAAAATTTTTTCTCTCGATCTTCACCGAGGGATCTCTTTTATTCGTATCGTACACCATTCGCGAACAGGTATTAAGGAAATTTTTTCACGCGAATTTTTTTTTCCTGAGTCGAAAGATTATACCGGCGTTTTAAAAGTACCTATTCGCAACATAAAATAATACTTTTTCACGCCGCGGGTTCCGAAAATACTCTCGATGTCGTTGGATTTGTCGTAACGAAGTAGAGAATTAATCAGCGTTGCCGTATAAAGAATGAATTACGAAAAAAAATCCGTCGAAATATTACTAAAATAATTCAGAATCGATTAAAACTTCTTTAAAACTACTTAACATTACACAAAGCTGTCAAAATGCAGTTAAAATTGTTCAATATACACTTTAAACGGCATAAAAACTTTCAAATGTAGTTAAAATAATCCAAAATCGAGCAAAACTTATTTAAAACTACACACATGATACTACGCAAAATGGTCAAAATGATGTAAAAATTGTTCAAAGTTGATTAATATTCACTTAAAATCGTATAAAAGTATTGCAAAACGATTGCATTAATGAAAAAATTGTTTGTAATTGCTAAAAACTATCAAAATGTTGCTAAAATGGTTCAAAATTGTTCAATATTTGCTCAAAATTATACAAAAGTTCTACAAGGCAATTAAATTTATGAAAAATTTCGTTAAAGTTGTATAAAGATTGTTTATACGTTGTTAAAATAGTTTAAAATCGATTAAAATTCGTTTAAAATTGCTTAAAATTGTATAAAATTGTCAAAATGCTTTTAAAATTATTTTAAGTCGTTCAATATTCGCATAAAATTGCATAAAATAGCACAAAATTGTCAAAATGTTGTTAAATTTGTACAAAATTTTTCAATATTTGCCAAACACTGGACAACTTTAAACAATTTTAACAACATTTTGACAATTTTGTACATTTAAAAAAAATTTTTATCTTACTTTGTTCAGTTTTAAACCGTTTTGAGAACATTTTAATTTTTTTTTGCAGTTTTAATCAAATTTTTCATTTTTGCACAACTTTTGTGCAATTTTGAGCAAATACTGAACAAGTTTGAATAATTTCAACTACTTTTTGACAATTTTGCATAATCTTAAGTAAATCTAAACAAGTTCTGATTAATTCTAAATGATTTGAACAGCATTTAAAACTTATATGCAATTTTAAGCAAATATTGAACAATTTTGAAAAACTTCAACAACATTTTGACACTGTTGTGCAATGTTACGCAATTTTAAACGAAATTTGATCAATTTTACACTATTTCAGCGATATTTTAACAGTTTATATGCAATTTTAACAACATTTTTATCATTTTGTGAAATTTTAAACAAATATTTTAACTGTTTTTATGCAATTTTGAGGAAAAATTGAAAAACTTTAACCAATTTTAACAACGTTTTGATAATTTTGTGCAATTTTAAACAATTTTTGATCAATTATGATCTATTTTTACAACATTTTAACAGTTTTTATCCAATTTTAAGCAATTTTAAACGAATTTTGATAAATTCTGTGTTATTTTAACAACATTTTGATTGTTTTTTGCAATTTTAGTCAAATTTCTCATTAATTTAGTCGTTTTGCACAACATTAGTGCAAATTTGAGCAAAAATCGAACGATTTTAAACAACATTTTGGCAGTTCTATGTAATTTTAAACAAAATGTTGCGTATTGATGTGATATGCAACTATTTATTAGCCAAAAATCTAAATTTTCAGGGCTTAGGTGCGTATTAACACTTACTTAAAACCACTCAAGGGTACCACTTTTAGATTTAAACTAAAGGATAGTTTTTTGTCGTTAAAGCATTTTTTAACGTGCTTAAAAAATCAATAAGAAGAAAAAACTTTATGTACAATGTGCCGAAAAAAATCGATATTTCTCGCGTAAATAAATATCGAAAAATCGCGAACGTTCGCTTGTCAAGTTGACACCGGCCGCCGCGTTCTAGTGGAAAATGTACTCTTACGCGACAGCTCCGCGTTCCCACGAAGGTACGTTTTTTCGAGCTAACGCGGCGTTTTAACATTAAAATAAATGACCTTGACAAGGCCTAGCCTACTTTTAAAACACTGTGTATGAATATAATTCGACATCGTTTAAATAATAAAATTATCATAGTGTTTCTCAAACAATTAAAGAAACTCAACCGTCCTTCTCCTTCGGTGAAAAAAAAGTATTAAATAACCATAAAAAATTATCAAACTTCGATTCGAATTAAAAAAGAATTTCTAATATCGAATGACAACACATACATTCCCTTCTCTTACTCTTCCTCTGTAGCCGCTCCTCGTGAGATAAGCTTTTCAAAATTGTAATCGATTCGGTATACTACGTCGAGAGAAAAATGTCCGCTTTAAAATTTCATATTTTCTCAACATCCGATTTAAATTACATCCCTTAGGTTGTACAATTTATCGACACGAGGAAAGTTAAATTAACCCGAAACCTTTCACCGGAGAAATAAAAATCTCGAGCCATGTATTTGAAATCGGTCTAGACTTAACGCGCCTCAAAGTCAATTTTACAAATGGTATAGTTGATATTTTAGTTATTTTACGAAAATAATAACCGTAATATTATCGGACATTTGGGCCCGAATTGGTTGAATGGGTGGCGACTACTAATGGAAGCAGTTTTTCACGGTTCGATGATTTATGAAGGTTATTAGGTGAATTTTCGATTTGGTTGATGGCACCGGTCGAAATGGATTTAAAATATACGTTGTTTTTTGTACCCGTACATCTCCTTTGCTTCTATTTTGTATACTAATTGACGAAATTCGCTTTCGAGAGTCGGCGTATACTTAAAAACACGCCGAGCGAAATACGCCGGTTGTATTTTATTAGCAGCGAAAACAAGACGTTAGATATATAATTCGGTGTTATTTTAAAAGTTATTTATACGCTTTTGGAATACACGTTCGTAAATTCGCCGCGTTACCGTATTGGAAAATATAACGCACGTGTGTTGCGAAGACGCTTTTTTCCAACTTGTGCGAAGAAATTACGATATTTTTTCCTCGCTCCGTGTTCAACGCTCGTACGAGTTCCCAGCGCAGAAAACTTTCACGTTGTACGAAGATGATTTAGAATAGTGAAATTATATCGTTTACAAAAGATGTGGCCAAAATGGCGCGAAAGTATGCTGAACCGCAAATTCGCCTCTGACATGGCGTGCACCGCGGTGAAATTCCCGCAGAAAAATACTCGAACGCGGTGGGCCGCAGAAGTTTCGCGGTTGTCTTTTTCCTCGGGCATTTGTTTGCTCGCATAGAAGCCCACCTTAATTCAACGTTCAACTCCTCCTCGACTTGTGATAATGACACCAGCGTTTTATGAAGGTGACAAAAAAGCTGGAATTAAATTTTAAACGAGTAATTAAGCTCGTAGGCGGTATTCGAATGAGCCTTGCAAATGACGTGAAATCGAAAAGCTTGCTTGCGACGAACAAAGAGAATTAGCATTTGTGAACTTCTTCGTCGAAATTTTCCCAGCGTCAAGTCCTCACACAAAAGTCGCATTATTTAATATACGAATCAAGATAAGTTACATCATTTGATGGCCAAATACCGACAACGTTCGTGTAAGAAGATAAATGTACGAGATTATTTTTCAAACTAGCTACAACAGTATTTAGATTGGGATAAAAAGTAAACGCCATGTTTACCAAAGAAGTGCCACCTTTTACGTACGAATTATGGAAAAAAAATGTTTACACGTATACAAATTATTTTACAATTTCGCAATAACTGTTAGTAAAAGGATGGCAATTTGTGTTCCGAACTAACCTGGTTTTTACACTTGGTTTAACTCCGGGGTAAAAATTATTTGCTACCTTTTTACTCATTCGTTAATGCATAACACAACGTTCCCAATATCAACCGTAAACTGGCAGCATAATAAACGATAAAAATACCAGTACCTCGTTTTAATTTTATTTAACCAGCTGTATATTCTCGAGCTGAATAACTACAGGGTATTATTTCAGCCAAGTAGCTCTCTCGCTGTAATGAAGATTAACGTAAATTTTACCAAGCTGAATTTTATCGAGTTCTTTGTGTCGGTGATTTGATGAGTTTTTTTCCCTCCCTTTTGCTTCGCAGTTTCTCCTCAGTAACTCGCTATAATTCGATTTCTTCCGCTGATTGAATCTCTTAAATGGGGTTTAATTGCGAAGTGAATTTCGCGTAGTTATATCGCCGAATAGAAGGGTACGATTTCTCTTATTTTCGCATTGTTTGCGTACACAAATGCACGTTTCATTTGAATGAGAAATATGTCGCCGGATTATTGAAAAATTGTCACCGAGAGACTTGAATTTTAATGGAGTATTTTGCAGCTACGAAATATTCGCGAAACAAAATCGAGCTTGGGAATGCGCAAGATGATTTTATTATAAATCAGTGTTGCCAGGGAGAAAAAAGAAAAAATCACCACTTACAGTATTTACGACAAATTACCAGTGATTACCCGTATTTACCAGTATATTACCCTAATTACTCGTGACTACCAGTAAATTACCTGTAATTACTGGTAAATTGTCCGTAATTACAGGTAAGTTACCTGCATATTACCCGTATTTACCGGTTAATTACCAGCATATCGCCTGTAATTATTGGTAAATTACCTGTAATTACTCATTTCTGCCATAAACATGACCCAAAATTACTGGTAAATAACCTATATTTACTGGTAAATTCTCATCGTATTACCTGTAATTACCGGTAAATTAAATATTTGTAAATTACCAGTAATTACCTATCTCGGCCATTCTTGACTGTTCGGATATATTTTTAACGCCAAAAACTAAACGACTTTTTGAATAATCAAATTAATTTATTTATATTCTCTAAAACATTTTCTTCTAAAATCTGATACATCTCACACATTTTGACAGTGCTGCCAATTTATATAAAATCACCGCTTATTCTTCAAAAATGAACAATTTTTGTGTAATTTTTTCAAAAATTATTTGTTTTATTGTTTTTTTTTTATTCTTGCACTACTTTTTGATAAAATTCTCTACTTTTTCACTAATTTCACTATCTGTTAGATACCCTGCCCACCACACCTCTATCTACTACTCTTACTGGTTGAATATTTTTCGATAATTCTTAAAACACTTGTCAAAAGACAGAGAGAGAGAGAGAGAGAGAGAGAGAGAGAGAGAGAGAGAGATGTAAGATTTTTCAAATATTGACAACAAGAAAAAGTTTTGATGTAATAATAAACAAAAAATACATTTTCGACATTAACATCCTTTGTTTACCAAACTCTACAAAAAAAAATTGTTTCAAAAACATCATCAGTCAAATGCAGCATTTTAAGCCAAATGAACTTCTACAGGATTTTTTAACAACTTGTAAAACAAGTTTTCTTCAAGTATAATTTAATTACATGACTTAAATTATCGTAAAAAAGTAACTTCAATGGCTTTTTTGGCAATTTTCACTATTTGTTGATTCTGTGCCATATTTTTGCGTCATTTAAATCTTAGTAAAAGTTCGATGTATAGGTCTAATGGGGGCAATAAAAACGCCTTTTTTTGAATCCCTCAATTTTTCCAAACATTCAACAATTTCACGCGTAAAAGCAATATTCACACGAGGAAAAAAGCAGTCGCGTATGCAAAAGCTTCAAAAAAGGAAATAAACAGGTATGTCATTTAGAAATAGACTAAGGAAGAGGAACTAAATGGCAAAAATGTCGATTTTTGAGGGAAATGATTTTCCAGCGTTTAATTTCCAAAAATGTCCTATGGATAACTACTTCGGTTTATACCAAATTTTTGTTTGAAATTTGATTTTATTTCTTCTCCCCCCTCCACCTAACTTTTTACTAATATAACGTAAGTGCGATTAAAAATTAAATTATACTATAGATGGTAGTGAAATTTTTTGAATTGAATTGAAATTAATTATTCAAAATTTTTTCTTCAATTTTTTACCTATAATAAAAAGCTTGATAAATTGGATGAAAAATTACAATGAATCAGCTTCCGTTCTTTTACCGTAAATTACGACAGTGTTCACGCCGACAAAAGCGACGATTTGCCTATTTAAACAATACTAATAAATAATAACGATTTCGAGAAACCTATAAAGTTGTCGCGATTAAAACTTCAACTGCGACATCATTGTGATTACTTAAAAGTTCATCGGAATAAATTAACGTTAGTTTTGTAGCTAGAGGTGTAATTTTGAACACATAGACGAAAATAAGTCTTCCATTGTATTTAGACCAGCATGATTTCAATGAACAAGCTTGATAATTTTACATAACTACGAGAAGCTTTACTACGGATTTAGCAGAATAAAGGAAATTAGGAAATTTTTCAAGAAACACCGATTAGCATTTCCTCATTAAATACGCGAGTACGTTTTCGAGATTAAAACGAGCTTCGCGTCCGAAAAGAAAATTTTAATTTCCCGACGGAACTCGTAAATCATATTAGATTCATTAAGACTTGTAAAAAAAGAATACCTTCATGTATAATATTTCACAGCGGAAAATCTGCACCATGCGAAGAAACCGATTGGCCATCTCCGACACGTCGGAAAATCACCTTAAACGAGGTAATTTAGGCAAAAAAATTTTCCGCCTAATATCACGTAGGTGTAGTGGAAAAATCAACAGGGAGTCTCATTTAGGTTCAATTTTCGGCGAATTTTTCATCTATAAACGTTACCGTCCCTCGAGATGGACCCGTTTTTTTTCGTACCTGTTTCCGGTCCATTTCCTCAATACGATGAAGACGCATCTCGAGACCGGCGAATTTCCTTAGATTGGGATTTCATTCGTTTAGCGGACCTCGTTTCGGGTGTATTTTGACAAATACGTCGATATTTTTCTACCTCATTTTTCGCCCAATAAATTCGCCTAAGTGGTTCGTTTTTTGACGTAAATATCGAAAGAAAAACCTTAGCATGCAAGAAAAATTCGCTTACTATTTCCTTTATTACTTTTTATTTCCTGTTCGAGGAATTCAAACGGTGAAATTTTCGTGTTAGATTGCATCGTCGCGATAAATTCTTCTTTTTACACCCTCTTCTCCTATTCTTTGTGGTTATTTTCTTGTCGAAAATCTTCGTAGGGTTTGGGCTTTTCGATATTGTCTCTCGTCATTTTAAACATATTTTTCGTACACGTTTTTCGTACAGAAAATGGCGGAGAAAATTACGAAAAATTTGAATTTTCAATCGAAAAAATCCCTATTGCATGAAAGCTCGAAAACCACCATCGAACGTAACCCGAAATAATTTAAAATCAAAGTACGATAATTAAGCTACAAATCCTGTAGGCAGAAACAATAAACATTTAAATACTGCCTTTAGACATGCATACGAAAGGCACCCTACTCCTTCGATAAATCTTGTCGGCCTTTTCGAGAGTAAAAATCGTTTTCGTACATTCGAACGCGTTACGGCGACGGTATTCAATTCATCAAACATTTTAGAATCACCTTGTATATATTTTTAATGAAATCGATACGTTTAAAGGTAAAAGTTATCGGAACGATGAAAGTACGCATGTGTAACCTGTCTCATTGCGTGTATATAAGCACTAACACGTGTGCATGTGTAAGTTTTATTTATACACGTAGTCTACGTATACACACACACATCCACAAAACGCACGTACCCCACACATTGTAGGTTTTTGTTCGGGCAATTATACTCGCAGCGAAGGTGCTCTTGTGCATTAATGACGTTTTTTTCCTCTTTCTTGGCCGCGTTTCACGATAACTGCAAAAACCGCGTTCGAAAAACTAAGGCGAACGTCTGCGACAAATACAAGAAGCTTGAATCGATAAAATGGCGGGAAACTCTCTCGCTGCTAAAATAAGCCCGTAGCTTTTTCAAAGCGGCCAAATTAAAATATTCCAGTTGGAATTGAAATTTGTGTCTATTTTAGTAAACAGCGCCAGCTAAGGAAAAATAATTACTTTTTAATCCTTTTTTTCCAACCATTCCGCTCCCATTACGATGTAATACAAAAAGGTGCGTGAAATTACGGAGACAATGTCGCTAAAAATTTAAATTATCCGTTAATTCTCATCGAGTCGGTATTTTGGACTTTTAAAGACGTTGAATTTAATACTGAAAATCTCGTTTAAACTCGCCCTTCCCAAAAAATCTGCATTTCCTAAGCGAGGATTTAGCACCGACGATTAAGAATTTCAAGCTAGAATCACCTATCGACAATTCCTTTGACCTCGAAAACGCCGATGGACTACGAAGGCGAGAAAAAGACGTAGTTTAAATTAAACGCGTCGATCTTACAAGAGTCGCCTTATTTAGGTGCATACGGTTTTTAAAGGTAAGTTTAACGTATACATCGGCATCTTTTCCACTTTTATCCCTTAGGCTTATTCGGTTCAACTATTTTCATCATTTCAGTGATCTTTCATTTCCTTTTCCCAAAGGTTTACATTTTCTCGTATTTGTTTTTCTTTTTTCGTTCTTTTTATTTTTTCGTTTTTCTATTAGCTGCAGATGTTTCGTTGATGCCTTTTTTTTTTTTGATTTTCTGTCCTTTTTCGCTATTTCGCTCCTATACACGTTGGTTGTACTTGGGAGGTAATTTTTCTCTCTTTGTCTTACATATAATATACACGTACACTGACACACATGTACACGTGCGAATATATATTTGGTATCTAATTCAATTTATTTTATTTATACTTCGCCACGGTACCACTGAGCTCGTAAACTTCGCTCGTAGTTTTTAATTTTCTTCATATAACGTGCGCCCGTTCGTACAATGGTATATACAGCGTGTGAATACGAGTTGACTCCTCGGTTTCACCTTCGGTTTATATTAATAAGAACGACAAACATTACATGATTAGTCTGGGTAATACTGGAGAATCTTTTAATTTGGTAGCACTGCTTCGATTGGATAAATCTTCGGTGTATTTGTTCGTCAAAATGAAGCTTCTTGAGGACATTTTAACGTGCGAATGAGGTAGAAATTCCCCTCCCCCCAAAAACGAATAAATTCTAAATTAAAGTCGATAAACTAATTTTAGGAGCCAAATTTCAAATTATTTAATTATAATTTATTTTTGTCAGAAAATCCATCTTAGATTCTCTCTCCCTTCCAATTTTCGTGATTTCCTGCGGGACAACGAGGAGGTCTTCTCACGTTTGTTCTCCTTCCTGAGATACTCCAATATCCTCTCCCAAATCTGAAGCCCTCTAACCGATCCGTGCCTCTGGCTTAGCTGCAGTAAAGGCACGTAAATGAAAAAAAGTAAGTAAGTAAAATCCGGTCGTAGATTGCCGAGAATAAATGACCACCAATTACCAAGTAATTACCGCGAATTACCAAATAATTACGATAAATTACGAAAATTACGGTCGCAAATTATGTAAAATCACATCGTTAAGTATATTATATTAATGATTAGTAATCAATAATTATAAATACCGGTAAATACCTGAAATTACGCAAAATGAAGTAATAGAGTGAAAAAGGGATTTTTGCGGAGTAATCGCCTTAAATAAGAGAACCTCGATGAAATTTTATAAAGTAATTACCAAAAATTACTGTAAAATTACGGTAAAATTATATGGTAATAATAGTAAATTGTAGGGCAATTGTCGTAAATTACTATAAATTGTAAGGTAATTACCGTAAATCATAGTAAATCATGGGGCAATTACAGTAAATTACACTGTAATTACTGTAAATTACATGGTAATTACTGTAAATTACCGAGTAATTACAGTAAATTACAGTGTAATTACTGTAAATTGCATGGTAATTACTGTAAATTGCATGGTAATTACCGTAAATTACCTTTAAAATACTGATTAATACCGGTAATAAAAAAATTACTGTAATACCGTGAAAAATGAATTTTCATCTAACGATTGCCATAAATAAGAAAATCTTAATATAATATCGAAGAATTACTACACCTTGGTCAAAAGCGATTAATAGGTCATAATTTTAAATACGAGAGTGTCCGAGAAATTAATGAAAACGTTTGCCGAAATGTACTGGATTTTTTGAAACTGTCAAATTTATTTACTAAGTTGTAACCAAATTTTTTGTTTTTTTTTCTGTTATCTATTGTCTAATTTATGAGCTACCAAATTTATAATTTAATTTACCCTATTTTCTCTCTCCCCCTTTTATATTTTCCTTTTCCTTGTTACAGTGAATTTAAATTGCAAATTGTATTTTCGGACGCTAAAGGCCCCCGACGCCGGGCGTCATTCAATAAAGATTGTTGTTGTTGTTGTTGTTGTTGATGATGATTAATACGTTAATAACATCTTTAAAAATAATACCCGCTGTAGAAAATCGAAGAAACACAAGCACAAGAAAATAATCTACAAAATAGAAAACCTCTTTGGCCTCGGCGCGTTGAAGTATTAAGGAAAATACGAACGAAGAAAAATTCCTCCGCCGGAGCAATTTTCAACCCACGTTCGGAGGGAAATTTGTCGTAAATTCTAATTATATTCGAAGCTAAATGAAAACGTTCGTGCTAAGCCGTAAACGTTTCGGTATTCGAAATTACCAATAAAACTAGTAAGAATTCGCTGATAAGCGGAACGCTCGTCGATATGGGGTATCGATATCGTTTGAAGGTGAAAAATGCGCCTATCAAATTGTTGTCGAGCGTAGTACAAAGGACTTATGAAATGTAATTTTATCAGCCTTTCACGAAAGGCGAATTTGGTTTTGACATTTCAAAGCAACCGTAGTAATTTTAATTTAACGTTATCATAGAAGTGAACGCGCTTTTGAAAAATACGTACTATCCAGGTGGAACACTTGTGTGAAAAAAAATTGTATCGAATTGAAAGAATCAAGGTTGAAAGTTTTTTTTACCGGGGAAAAAACTCTTGTTATCGAAAGCATCCTCGAGCGAAAGTTTCAAGAGAATGTATTGAATGCAAATTTCCTTCTTTTTTTTTTATTAAAACTCGTCGGACAACGGAGGATTCCTTGGGTCGTTTTATAATCGGTTTCTTTTCCTTTGGTGTTTTTTTTTCCCTGCTTAAGAACATATTAAAGCGAAGATTTTGGGCCTAAAATGTCGGATCTACAAGCGAACGAGAAGTAATAGGATAACGAATCGTGTACGTGTTTTCAAAAGAAGAGGCAAAAAATAAACGGAAATGGATGTTAATAGAAGTGATATAAATTTACGCTTTCGATGGTATATTAATAGTGTACGAATGAAATGAAGAAGAAATATAATGAGGAAAAATAGCGCAAAAGAAAGCAATTTTTGAAACTTGCCACCGCGATTACACGATGGCGATGTTTTTAGAAAATTTTATATTTAATCCGTTTTACAACCGTGACCGGGGGTATTATTTGTACGACGTCGAAATGAAAACTACCATAAAGTCGATGGAAAATTTCCCCATCGTCGAATTGCACAACGTATTATTTAGCATAGAACCCGACGCAAGAATAATAATACCGAAGCGTGTAAAATCTCCGGTTCATTACACGTCGCTGAATTCATTTTTTTTCCGCATCGACGATACGTATAGCGAACAGATAAAGAGCAAAAGTTCATTATTATTTTTTAATTATGGTGGAATTGTCGAGATGGCGATGGCAGGGAAGCTAAATGAAAGTCACGCGAGTAACAATAACCTAACCCTCGGCAGGTTCACCATATCGAGCAAGATGTTCATGTCGACTTTACCTATGCGCAAAATTTCAAACGTTTATTAAATAATTAATAACCCGCAAAGCATTCTTAACTCGATGAAAAGTTACACGTAGCGGTTGGAATCTGAAAAACGCCACAAAATACGCATCGTGAAACTTCCGTTCGAAAGGCGCGCAAAAGAAAAGCCCAGACGTGGTTCTACGCGAAAACAAAACTTGTGGTAATTTTATACAAATCGAAGGCGAGGTAGGGGAGAGAGACGTCGAGTAAAACGTTAGATGCCAGTTTGCCGTTATTAAATATGTATATTTTTACATCTGTAGCTTATTTGAAATGTTAAAGGGGTTTTATCCTTTTATGCCGAATAAGCTAAGGTTCGGAATGTGGTGTATTTGCTATTGTACGAATATCAGGTAACGTCTTTATTCTATCGCGATTGTGTCTGCGGCTGACGAGATATCAAGAATGTTTTCGGGGTTTCATTTTCAGACGAGTCGAGACAACGTCGTCGTAAGAATTTTAATAGCGTCTTGATCGAGAACGTTTTGAAAATTTTTTCTTTATCTTACTCGTTCGTAATTTATATCTCCGACGTTGTTTGAGCCTTTGGTAAACCAGTGTTGCCAAATTTTAATTTTAACTGACTCAGAAAAACAAAAAATGGTTTCAATTACTCGACTCCCTATCTACTGCCCCCTCCCTACATCAAATGAAAAGCTTTTCAAGGGGTTTAATGCGACATGATCATGTTTTATAATTCGTTTTCAAAAAAAAAATTCTTCAAAGCGTCACTATTTTCATCTGTTATGATTTTTAATAACTTCGAACGTTTGCCGACCCTGTAAATTGAAGGAGCAGAGATATGCTCAGTTGAAAATTTTTTTGGCGTGAAATAGAGGATTCCTGTCTGCGCCATTTAAAAGCTCGATATTTTTTCGTCCAAAATAAGGCAGATGTCCAATGAGGAAACTTTTTCGACATTTTCTCAAAAATTAAAGAAAAAGACAACTTTCGAAGATGTTTTTTCAGATATTTAATAAGGTAAAGGCCTTTTTATCACCTTGCACAATGATCAACCTTACTAGAAAATTTCACATAAAATTGACTTTCCAACGACGCAAAGTGCAACTTTCTACCGTTAAATTGAAACATATAATTTTCAACTGGACATATCGCTGCTCCTTCAATTTACAAGATCGACAAATATGCATACATGAATGTAAAATGAGCTGACTATATTGCTGGTGAAGGGGCACTAACCTGTACAAGAACACACTGTATAACGCTCAATTTTAAAACGAAAAAAAATACCTTCAATTGAAAATCTTGCAGTTTTTTATTGTTTTTAATTATTAATAAAGGTAAAATATTGAAATTACCTTTTTTTATGGACCTTTTGATACTTAAAAAAAAATACTTATGAGTATGTTTTTTCCAGGATCAAAATTAAGCGAAGCCTTTAGAATAACATCTCTGTCATTTGAGATTGTAAGTAATAAATTATTTAAAATGTCTTACAGTTAATTATCAGTTTCCAACCAAAAACTCAAATTCCTCCACTCCAATCTGTTTTCGTATGGCAAGGTCCAAGAAATAAAAAATCTAGAAATTTCAAGCGTATTAAACTAATACAATTTTGCAATTTCAATCCAAAAATGATTTAAGAAAAAAGAGGGATATTTTATTTAATTCACCAGGGTCCAAAAAATTTTGCAATTTTGATTTTTCCAAAAATAATTACCAAGTACCCTAGCGGAGCTTTTGTGCATTTCTACCAATCAGACCCAACTAAAAAGGAAAAAGAGGAATTTTCCTCGGGTCCGGATTTGCTACCAATTAAATGATTTGAGAAGAAATGGAGTAATTTCTTCGGCTCTCGAGACAATATAGACTCAAATCCAAAACTAGGTTCATTTTTCAATGAAGTAATCCGTTTATATAAGATATTCGACGAAACGAAAAAGTTTAAAATTGAATTAGATTTTAAATGAAAAGGGAAAAAAAGGGTAAAAAATAGTTTCACGTTGGAGAGAGATTTTCATACAAACACGTATCGATTGGTGAGTTTTTCTTTGAACAGGGGGTTTGGTAGTATCAGGAAATTGTATTGTTTGTTTGGTCTTATTACGTTTTAGAGAAATCTCTTTCGTCATTGTAAACTTGGTTGGGTTATTTGTTGTATACGATGTGTTTCTTTGTAGTGCTAAACACGTTATACACATAAAGCGGGGTTTTGTTATGATGAAATTTTATCTCATTTTCATGGCGCACGGACTCGGAGTTTGAACGTAGATAAGTTTCGAGTTGCCTTTTACGCCTATTCCAGGGAAAACTTTGGTTTGAAAATTTTTACTTTAGTTTCTCGGCGTAAATTTCGTGAAACATTTTTTTCAATATTTACCCAAAATTCGTGTACGTTTTGAAAAATTAAAATTCGAAGGAAATGCTCGGCAAAGACGCGAATACGTTTTGTGGCGGTGCACGATGTGGTAAGATTTATTATCAAGTTTCGCGGTTGGTATTGTACACGGTGTCAAATGCGCGGTTATTCTATGGCGTATAAAATTAGCGGTATCCTTTGATTTCGTGGGCTTGTATAAATGTTTAACATAGGGCACGTGTTTTGGTACGTTTTGTACATGCGAAGAGTAATTTTTTCCAAAATACTGTTCGAGGTCGAATCTAATACAATTTCAAGTACCAATATCTCACAAAATGTTAAAAATTAGTCGTTTTATATCCTTTTATGTGATATCGCGGTTTTAGGAATCGAGACGAGGTGGTGATTTTTCTGTACTTGGAACGAACACGAGGTGAAGCATTCAAACTTAATGTATTCGTGTCAAGGGCACATTGACCCGGCAATTTTCTCCAAACACGAATGCAAAATTACTAAAATTTTCGATTCGAATTCGAAAAAATATTAAAATAAACCAACACGTATCACGAAATCCTCAGGATTTCCTGCATCTTGAAAATCTCGAAAATCTCACCAACGAAACTCTTGTGTTAAATTTTTCAATCTCTTTCGTTATTCATTACGTTGTCTAACCCTGCAGCTGCATCTATTCCCATGGAAAGTTTGATAAGAAAATTACACGCTCGAAAATCACGCCATTTCGCGGCCCCCATTTCCACGTAGACGAGTACACAACCATAGACGCGTCGTAAAAATTCTTCTCTACATCAGCATTGCAGATTTCAGTTTTAATATTAGAAAAAAGAAACCTTTGATGTTGCAAATAAATTAATGACCCTAAACGAAGCACCTAAATTAAAGCGAAGTAAAAGCAAAATGGCGTTTGCTACTTCGTCGTGAAAGTAGTCATTTCTGGAATATTTTCCCAAATTAACGAGATAAAGAGTCTCCGCCGAGGTTTGGTAAATTCTTTTCGCGAGCCTTGAAATTTCTTTGATTAAAAAAATATTTTATAATTATAATTTCGGCGCGGTTTGTTTTCGAGCAACTTTGAAAGTTCGACGAACTTGAAAATTTTCATTTGAACTGAGGTCACACGTGTACATCGCCTTTGAATAAATTATTCATTTTTTACGCTCTCTTTAACCTTGTTTGTTGACGATTTTTTATAGCTTTTTTGAATACGTTTTAATTCGATACTTTTTGAGAGATTTAATTAAAAATGCTGCCTAAAAAAATTGAATTAACGTTGTAAACACAGTCAAACGTAAGTTTTCATTTCAGACTTTACTTTAATCGACCATATTCGCTTCGCATTAAATTCGTTAAATGATAACTACCAATTTTAAGAATTAATTATAGTCGATTGTAACAATTACTACGAATTTATTTCGAAATTTCGTCAAATTTACCAACGTTGTTGAAAATTTATCTTTCATATTTTCCATTTAAAATCAAATACATGATAATCATCGTCAATTATCATCGAATTACCGTGATTATCAACAATTACCGATGAAGTAATTTAATTCCTCGAATTTAATCGATTGCTTGAAAGTTTTTGGAAGAATTTTTTAATTTTATTTCAAGTGCATACGTGATCTTGGTTCAAATTCGAAATACAAAAATAAATGTTGTTTCAAAAATTTTGGGAATTCAAGGTCGATTCTTACCAAAATAGACTTTTCAAAAGAGGGCCACAAAATCACACGTCTGACGTCATCAAAATCATGGCCACTCAAGTTTATCTTTCGAATTTTTATGATTTTTTGTAATCAAGAATAATAAATATAAATTTCTACGTTCTCTTAGGCTTAAATTTCACTACTTTTATTTGTTATAGAACCTTCAGCAAAATTTAGTACTACAGAAATTTTTTTTGTTCAACTGGACATTTCGAATTTCGGTAATTGTTTTTTATTTGAGGGGATTTAGCGAAATAAATGTTTCAAAATGGCTTTTCATGTAAATGCCATCATGAGCTTTAATTTTGCACCATTTCATCAATTCAGAAATCCTCAGATTTTAATTTTCTCCATTTTATCAATTGGAAATAGAAAATTTCAAGCAGATTGAAATAAGAAAGTCATTTTGTGAGTAATATACTGCCTTTCGTTTCTACGATAGACAAAAACAAGTTATTACCTTTTACGTAGAACTCGACAAGATCTACTACCAAAATGATAACTTATTTTTGCATAAGTTGAAAATTGAAGGCGTTCATATAGCTTACGAGAGAAACCAAAACCAAAATTTCAGCTACCTATGTTCATTTTCCGATTTTTAAAAATTTGAAAATTACGAAATTTCCATTAAAAAAAAAATATTAAAAAATTGAATTAATTTTGAAAAATAGTGAAAAATTGGCAATTTTTTGAAAATATGAGTAATTTGATGGAAGCAGTTGAGAATTGAAGAGAACCAAGTTTTTAGCTGGTTAATCTAAAATAAAAGCGTTCTAAAGCGTTTTGAAAATTTTGAAAAAAATAAAAATCGCGCTGGAGGCTCCAGAACAGTTTGGCAATGCGAAATTCGAATTCGGTGAGTCTGAATTAGGAGGAAAATGCAATTTTCAACCATATTCCCAAAAAAACTCGTTATTTTTAATTTATGAGTGCGTCATTTTTTATGGAAATTTCGTAATTTTCAATTTTCAAAAATTCGTCAAAAATCGAAAAATGAATTTGAGCAGCTGAAATGTTGCTTTTGGGGTTTTTTTGAAATGTTTTTCCAGTAATCCAACACCTGTGCAAATCCGAGCCAGCTACCTGAAGACAACGAAATGAGAATGGGGTAAAGGGGGATTATCGACTTTTACATATTTTCAGACATTCCTGGCCCTCACAAGACCCCGCTGCTTTCATTTATCGACACAAATGCTAAAAATCGTACAAACCCCTTCGCCTAAATGTGACTGAATTTTTGGAATGAATTTCTTCACAAAACAGGTAAACATCGAACATACGAACAAATACATTCACAATGGGTTTACAACCTCTTATACCTCGTCCTTGAATCATTCAACAAATCATATCGAGAAATCAGCTAAACCGTATCATTACACTAATATTTTTAAAATTACCGAATTTCCAAGGCATTCGGTACAATCGGTCATTAGGGTGGAAATCGATAAAGACAATATGCTCGTACATTTGGCAAAGCAACCATTACGCCAAGTCAACGTACCCACCTTCCGTGTCGCAATTCCATAATTTGGCGGTGACTATTAAAAATAAGTTGTACGATCCCTACCGGTATCGACTACGTGAAATAATTAACTAAAGCGAAGCTCGAAAGTTACCGAGCGAATAAAATCTACGAAAATGTTGGTATAGTTCATTTAACATTTTAAATAAGTGGTCCGCTTTCCATAATAAACCAAATCTCACGCGGTTTTGCATTTCACCCTCGACGCGGCGCGCTACCCTAAATACCAGCGACTTTTCCAGACAGCTTTTTCATCGCGTGGTGGAATTTTTTTATGTTCTATTAAAGGCAAGCGCTTTTCCTTTGATACTTAATATCTTTCGGTCGTACACGCGTTGTTTTCATAAGTATCATTGTCATGTTCATGTTCATGTACAACCCCTTCGGTTCCCCGTGGCACACGTTGCATTTTGTTGTCTTCTTCGTTACGCTGTCTTGCCATCGAAATGAGCTTTGTTTTTCCTTATTTCGTATTCTTTCACTCCAACGTATGCTACATACAGGGTGATACATCAAAAGAGCTTTTTGTAAATAAAAACAATACCTTTGTCACCCCGTACTCGATGCCTCCAGATTCGCGTATTTTTTGGTTAACCAGAACCCAGAACCCAAAAGCATATTTGCGACGATATTGTCCCCAGCCCATCGTGTTATTCAATAGTTGGTAAATTCAAAACACCTCAAAGGTGATACATAATTTACCATATGGTAATTTATCCCAAGTGCTTTACAAAATCGTCACCCCAATCGACATCACGAGCTAATTAGAAAACTTATATAAATTCCTTGAGCTTTCGTACATTTCACCAAAGACCACAGAATCATACAAGCGAGAAAGACAATTAGAGAAATATAATTTTTTAGTACAATGTACCTATATCGATTACCATATTAATATTTACCCCAAGACTCGTTCTATTTTCGTCGTATATGACGCCTGGCCAAGGTCGAAATAATAAATTACCCTACTTAAATTCGCCTCCCTCCAAGTGTAAAAAAAAGGCTCTCATTATTGTCGATAAATATCTTAACGTCGTGTTGGTAATTTCAAAACACGACAGACCTAGTTGAGGACACAGTTATGGGAAATTTTTCAATTACATTTTCCTCCATTTCTCCGCGTTTTTTGTTTACTTTCTAACGCCACAAAAGAGTTAATTCGAGAAAATACTTCACAAAAGGTATTTTCCAATTAATATAATGTGTTTTCGAGTTGTGGTTACGTTCCAAAGGTTTAAACGTATTGAATTTATGACAAATATACGAATTAACAAAAGCGTAAAAGCCGTGGTATGATTTTTGATCAAAGGTATCTTTTTTTAGAGCTAATTCTATAATAAGAAAGGAAACGAGTTTAATGACGAATTAGGATATTATTTTTGGTATCGATTAATTCCTGTATAAATATCGGTGCTACGATTTTTCTAAAGAAAGAAACATTTTTCCTCAATAAATTGGAAAAAGAATGTAGAAAATTGCTAAAATTTAGTGTGAGTAAAAATATTCATATTATGTAACAAAAATATGGAATTTTCATAATTTTTGACATATTTTTAGGATACAATTTGCCATAAAATGGTTAAAAAATAA
>QBDW01002936.1:0-18987 GCA_003261595.1 Maconellicoccus hirsutus | reverse complement strand
TTAAAAATTTCGTTCTTTTTTTTTCACTCGAACGAAACAAAAAGGAAAAGTTTTACCGTTGTAATGGTTCGTTTTAGCATTTACGTATCGAAAAAAGAAATTTTCTCGGAGCTTTTATCAACAATTCGCTGATAATTGCTTCCGAGTCGAAGAAAAATTATCCGAGCGTGATGCAATTAGTAAAAATTTGATTTACAGGCTTTTTCATTCAAATTAACCAGACGTTGCGCGAGGTGGTAGTTAGTCGTGCAAAAAGTTTTACCCTTTTTGCGTATTTTCGAGCGGGTTCGCTTCGTTTGCGCGGAGCAGCTGAAATCGGCGCGAAAAGAGGGGTACGATGATGTAGTACGAGGCGAACAGCCGAGAAACACGATGAAAAAATAAGTATTTTGGGGAAATCTTTCGTCGGGTTTAATTAATTTACTTTTAATTCGCCTCGATGACGATAAAGTACGTGAATTTATTAAGGGCGCGGGCCGGTCGAGGGGGTTATTCTTATGTAGATTTTTCTCGAGTATTTTTTTGCTCTTTGTCTAGTTGCATTTTGAACGTAGGGAAATGATGGGTTGGTATTTTTTTTTTTCAATGTGATATTTATAGGTGGTTGAAGTTAGTACGACGAAATTTGCCAATTTTCGAGGAACGATTTTTTTTGGAAGGTTTTAATGTAGGTTTTATTTTCAAGTGAGATCATTTGTAATACGATTGTATGTTTTGTGAGTTACAACTTGATTACCGTAATTACCAGTTTTATGGAGTACTTACCGTAAATTACGCCAGGGACGGTAATTACGATGAATATCATGGAATTACCGGTGGTATTATAATTCGCGAAGCGTAGCTGGTTAATTACCTTGATTGCAGGTATCATGAGGTATTTGCCGTAAATTACGTCAGGAATGGTAATTACAGTAAATATGACGGAATTACCGATGGTATTGTAATTCGCGACGCGTAACTGGTTAATTACCGTAATTACAGGTTGTATGAGGTATTACCGTAAATTACGCCAGGAACGGTAATTACGATGAATATCACGGAATTACCGGTGGTATTATAATTCGCTATACATAACTGGTTAATTACCGTAATTACAGGTTGCATGAGGTATTTACCGTAAATTACGTCAGGAATGGTAATTAAGGTAAATATGACGGAATTACCGATGATACTGTAAATAGCAACGCGAAAGTGGTTAATTACGGTAATTACAGGTTTTTTGGAGTATTTACCGTAATTTAGGCAAGGGTTCGTAATTATGGAAAATTTTGTGGAATTACCGCTAGTATTCGTAATTCGCGACGTATTGGTAATTACAGGTTTTTCGTGGTATTTACCGTAATTTACGCAAGAGTTCGTAATTACGGAAAATTCCGTGAAATTACCGCCGGTAATTGTAATTCGTGATGCTTTTCGATTTCCCGTAATTGACGTAATTTAACGTAAATACGTAAATTTTGCAGTTTTTTTTCATAGTTGAGGTAATTCTTGAAAGGAACGATCTTGAAATGTACTTCTTGGCGATTTATTTCATATTTATACCAGAACATGATCTCCTTGGTCGATTTGGAGGTCGGTATCGCGTATCCGATGATGCAAAATTTTTCAAGGGCAATGAACGACAAAATTACGATTTTTCCCTACCCCCTCCGCCGCGAACTCTCATGCTTCGATACACTATAACAGCCTGGCTTGGTTTATTTGACGATCTAAGTTTGTAAAATTTTCGCAAAAAAATAATTTATTTTTATTTTTTTAAAATATTTTTTTTTTTGGTTTTCTTTAATGGTGCAAGTTTTTGTTTTTGTTCGCGATATCTTCTTTTCCACTTTTTATGCAAAAATTATTTCATTTTTAGTGTTTTTGAAATTATTATCACTTTCAATTGTATTGCAAAAATCATTTCACTTCATTTTTCTCAATTTTTGTAATTTTTCACTTTTGTTAACTATAACGCCTTCTTCGTTGATGCAAAAAATATTATTTGTTTTTTTTTTCTAATTTTTTATTATTACTTTTTTATGTTATTTTTCTTCAATTACGCGTGTTATTTTATTTTTTTGTTTTTTTTGTTTTTTTTTGTTTTTTCTAAACTTGTTTTTTTTTCTTCATGTTTCTCTAAATCTGAATTCTTCGATTCTGTGATATTGTGAAAAAATTTCGATCCACTATTCGAAGCACCGGTGAAGTTTCGTCGTTATTTTCCACGATTTCTTTCTCGACGGAAGAGGTTCACCGAGGCTGAACCGAGGGTGGGGGGTAAAAACGCCCACGTAAAGCGCCAGGAAAAGTGGTCGCGGCGCGGGGTCGCTTTAAGTACGTGAGGAAAACACCGGCTGTGGCGCGCGGCGGCGAAAGAGTACGAGCGGTGGTTCATTGACCAGGTTAACGAATTGGAAATACGTACGCTTTCGTTAGTTAACGATTCGAAGATTTTTTTGTGCCGGAGGGTGGTAGATGATTGGCGGTGCTAATGTACGAATCGTGATGGCGAGTCTAGCTCCTGGTTGGTATTTTGCGGCACGAGGACGCGATCGAAAGATGGCTCGGCGGAGGCGATTAAGAGGCGGTTGGGTGTACGGATGAGTGATACCTTTGCGCCTGGGAGTGATCGGAGTTCGGTATCCGCGGGTACGGTTGATGAGGGTGACAATTTGCTACGTAATGGTTTGTGGTCGCGTCGCGATCACTCGTCGGCGAGTGTCAACTCGGCGTGGTTGGCGAGAGCGAGCGTACGCGGGCGACGTCGGCGTCGTCGGCCGCAGCGTGTGTTATATAAATGGTGAGAGAGGATGGGAAAAAAAAAATAAAGAGAGAAAGTGCACGCGGCGTTGTACATTATAGATGTATCGTACAAACGACTACGACTACGTCGTCGTGTACGTACGACCAATACCTACCCGCCGCGCTACGCGCTGATCGATTGCAGCGGTGCGCGGCCGGACGGGCGGGCGTTTAAAAAGAGCGGGCGAAGTGGCGGGCCGCGGCTCGAAGGGGTACGTAGCCGACAAAGGAGGCGAAGCGGAGGAGGCAGAGGGAACAAAAAACCGCCGGCAAATTATAATATACTATACTGTTACGTACGCCGGAGAATATAACGTGCGTGTTGTTTGTGCGCAGGCGCGAACCGCAATAGCAGCGTCTCGACGTCAAAGCGTGCGCCGTACCTTTGACCATGGATGCCAGTGTGTTATCTGCGATGGATAAGGACGCTCTTAAGAAGCAGATCGAAAATATGAAATATCAGTCAACGATGGAGCGATGGCCTCTGTCAAAGAGTATAGAAGCGTAAGTTTGATATATTTTTTTATTATTATCGTAGAATTTTTTTTTTTTTGCTCTTGCGTTGCGAGAGAGACGCGACTCGTCGGCGTGATTTTTTTCCGAACGCGAGGCGCGTACAGACGCCGTGGATACGTGGCTTTGCGTAGATTTGCTCGGCTGTGGTGGTGACGTCGCGGCCAACGATGATTTACCGGTTTATATCGAGATTGTATTCGCGCCAAAAATTCACCTCGGGGGTGGGCAACGGATGGCGTCCGAATAGGCGTCATTCCAACGGTGGCTTTTCCGCTTCCGAGCTTCGGTGGTGTTTACGACGTGTGAATTTAACGTAGGGACCTCGTATCGAAAATTCACTCTGTGTACCGGTTTACGAGGACTATGTGCTGAGGGGAAGGGGAGGGGGCGAGGTATCCGTGCCATATGGGGGCGCACTTAGCTCCGGTGAATAATGCAAAAGACACGCGATGCATTATTAACGAGTACACGGTAACGCTTTCGGACGGTGCGGCCTTCCTCCTCGCGTCCTGCGAGCGCTCGCGAAAGGGTAGATACCCCTGGGTCGTTGGTGCGCGAATTTATCGTGTGCAATCCGAGTAGGTATTTTGGGTGATGTGATTAGACGCGGTGGATGCGTTAGAAGCGGTATTCGCCCGTCGGTAGTCTAATTATAATCGCGATCGCGTGGGGTACCCGAAGACGGAGACCTTGATCGAGGCCGGTAACGGTGTCGGTGTGGGTTTGGTGTGCACGAGCAGGAGTAAACGGAGCACGTGCTCGGGAGTGTGGTGCTTGGAAGTGATCCGGCAGTAGCGAGTATGTCATCGTAGGTTCGTTGAAATGGGGTAAAGATCGAGAAAATATCAGGAATTCGAAATGCCGATTAGATCTTCGAACCAGAGGTAACTGGTAATTTCGGCCTTGGAGAAATATGTGGAATTGGAATGTCGACGAAGGCGCTATAACAAGGTGCATAATGATGACGTAATTGCCAAGCCACGTGCTTCCCAAAGATATCAAACCTGGCGGAAAATTTGAAGAAAAATGCTAAATTCGAAGGTATCTTGAAGTGCAGTCAGTTTCCAAAAATGTGGAAGCGAAAAGGCGAAAGAAGGGAATGTAAAAGTTCGAATTCCACGTGAAAAATTAATTAAAAATTTGAAAAAAATAATTCACACGTCATCTATAAAAATCGCCTACGGTATGTACCATCGTGAAGATGAAACATAGCGGAGGAGGAAGGGGGAAAGAAAGCCAGAACTAATTCGTCATTGTGTTTCGAAATACAGAATTGTATCGAGAAAAAAAAAGAATCGACGATGTTTCCGATGAAACAAGAATGGAATTTTTCAGCGGAAGAAATCACCCGAAAGTTGAATATTTATCAAGTTTACCAAGTATAAAGTTTCGGTGACTTGTCGGCGGCGAATACTTTTTTGTATTGTGCCCCCTCTCCCCTTGTCCAGCTCCATCTTACTTTTTTATCCTCCTACTTCGAGGTTTTTTTTTCGTGTATCTATCGGTGAATATCGCGATTTGAGCGAAGATTTTGCACAGAAAGTGAAAGTTCGAAGGTTTCGTCGAAAAAGCAAGATTTTCCTGTTTGGCGTAAATTTTGATTTTTTTTTTCGATTTTTATAAACGAAGTTTTCGCATTTTTTTAGCCAAGTGATATCGAGAGAATTTAAGTAATAATTTAAACTGAAGGTGAAATGTTAAAAAAATTGAATGGTTGAAAAAAATGCGTGAAAAATTAAAAAAAAATAAAGAAATAATTAGTTGAAATTAAAATTTGAAATAAAAATCAAAAAAGCAAACAAGCCAATAAAAATGTTTAAAAAAAAGTAACTTTAATGAAAATCCAAAAAACGAAATCTTTGAAAAATATCTTTGTAAAAGTAAATAAATAAGTAAATAAATAAATACATAAATTACGATGTAAAAAAATGAAAAAAATTAATTATTTGAAATTTAAATTTAAAAACAAGGCAAAAAACCAATTAAGATAATAAAAACGTGAGAATAATTTCAATAGAAATACAAAAAAAAAAACAAAATTCAATTAAAACAGTGAGAAGGTGTAAAAAAATAAATTTGGAAAATCGTAATTATTTTGTAATTTTGTGAAAAAACAAACTCAATGAAATGAAGGAAAAATTGTTCCAAATTCAATTTGGAAAATTGGGCGAAAAAACAAAAAAGAAAAAACATTGATTTTAGTGCTTTGAAACGAAACTTTAAAGCAAAAAAAAAAAGTAGTCAATTGTTAAACGATTTTCAGTGAATTTAGAAAAAAAAATGAACTGGTTAATTAGCATTTTCAAGAAAATATTTTAATAAAAATGATGGAAGTTTTCAAAAGAAAAATGTAAATCTAATTATCTTCCGAAGTTTCGTGAAATAAATTTAAATCGAGCTCTTTCTTAATTATTAATTTTAAAACAGGTGAAAATTTGACGAAATAATTTTAATTAAAATTCGGAACTGGTGTCAATTCGGCATTTTTCTGTAGCTAAAAAAAAAAGAAAAAAAAAACATCATGAAAGAAAAAAAATTGTTAACTTCTTGAAATTTACGTAGAAATAATTCGAAAAATTTTTTAATTCAAGATTTGACAAGAAGTGAAATTTAAGTAAGGAACAAATTTTCTGTAACCAGCTTGAAATCCCTTTAACAAATCCCTCCCCTCCCCTCTCTTCATCTCCCCTCCTTCAAAAAGTCTCCCCACAAGCCTTGATTACTGCACATTGTGAAAATTAAAAAAAAAAAAACTTAAAAGAGAAAAATTGCCTAAAAATTCTGCGAAAAAAGATGAAATATGTATGATTAAAGTATTGAAATTCTGCGAAAGTATTTTTTTAACAAATGTAAATAAAAATAGTAAGAAAAAGTCCGCTAAAATTTTTTTAATTTGAAAAAAAAATTAATTAAAAATATAGAATGCTCGTTTAAAAAAAAAATCAAATTTAGGATTAAAAAAAAATTAGAAAACGATAGGGATTAATTTACTAAAAAAAAAAAAAAAATACAAAAATTTCAAAACTACGAAATCTTGGCGCTTCTCTTCGAATAAAAAAATGCTTCTGTGTAAGAATGGATGGAAATTCGATAAAATCAGAACGTCGCTGCCCCCTTACGTCACCTTCGTTTGTGAAGCGTCGGAGATAAGGTACAAAAAGTTCATCGGATTTCGCGCTTTTTCAAGATAAATCTCGCTTTTTTTCGTTTTTCTTCCTCAACAACCGAAACAATAATTCCGTTCATATTTTCGTTTTTAGTTTTTCATTCTAAAATCGGCTTTTTTTTTCAACCCCTCCCCCATGTCTTGAGCGGATAATCCGCTCGCTTCGAAATTAGGTTCATTGTAGCTTTTTCGTTGTTGTAAGTTGAAGAAGTCGGCGAAACGGAGTAAACGAACGACAGGATGTTGCGTGTTCGCGAAGAATCTCCGGAGAATAGCCGAACCGACGAGCGAACTTTTGAAATAGAATAAAAAAGGGAAAAAAACGTGCAACGGGTGGATGAAGAGGGAGGAGAAATTTTGAAACGGCGACGGTATCGCGGCGGCGGCGACGACGAACGCGGCATGACGGTGGGTTACACGTGTTATGTAGAAATTGCGTACGTAGGAGGACTTTTTTTTCGGGTGGCGTGGTGCCTTTAGTATGTAGAAGTTGCCTAGTATATACTCGAAGGCGTAAAGGGCGATGTGTGGTGGTTGGTGCCGGCGGCGGCGTCAAATCCGATATTCATAAATGGCGAATTTACCCGCTGGAAAAGGAATCGGTGAACCGGAAGTTAAAAGCGAGGTAATTCGGAAAGCGTTTTTGGGAGGTGTGTTTTTGTTTTAGGAAAGATGTTAGTTTTGCGAACGAAAGAGCCTTGGAGGCGGGATTGCCAAGTAGCGCGGTGACTTTATGATTCAGAGATGCTTTTTCCGGGTCGTTTGGCGGAGATTTGCCGGAAAAGAGTGAATTCGCGTGTGTGATTTGCGTAGACGCGTAGTTTTGTGTGAATTAAATGATAAGGGGGTTTTTTGAGGGGTTTTTAAGGGGTCGATGGTGAGGTAGGATGATTGTGTCTGGATGTCTGGATAGAGATGGGAGTAGGGGCGTCAGGAACATGATTTTTCTGGAAGGTTGACACGTGTCGGGTAATAGGATGGTGGAATTTTTGATATCTGCGCGATTCCAAGTACACGTGTGTATCGAAGAAAAGCTGGGTTTAATTATCTAAGCCTTTGGAATTTTTATAGGAATTGACTCTTTGATTTGGTATCAGAAGTACGAATAATTTAGGGGAATTGTTTTCGGGAAATTTCCAGCGTTTTAACGCAATATATGCAAATTTATCAAGGAATATTTTTCGTTTTATTTGTCAACTGCTATGAAAAAGGTTCTATGGAAATTTTCGTTCATTCGATATTTAAGGAAGGTACAGGGTGATTAATAATTTTTACTTTCTCTGGGAAAGCATGCATCGAAAATTCCGTATCCACAGAATCCAATGTTGCCGATTTAGGTAGTCAGCTAGACACTGAAAATACTAGAAGAAATAGATTGATGGTAATGTCACGTGTGGACACGTGTCGAAACGGATTTTTCAAGATTAACGCAAGTAGCATCCTTAATATGCAAATTAGGCAATTTTTTCACATAATCATTTTTTTAGATCGCGGTCGTAGCTACAGAAAAGGTCATGTGACAAGTTCACCTAAGTCGCGTATTGAAGGCGCTACAGGGTGTTCAAATTTTTCGATGATATTAAATGTATTTTTTACGATTTAGGGTGCCTTCAATATGCTAAATAGGCTGTCTTTTTTTTGGGGGCTTGATTGTAGCTGCAAAAAAAACCATGTGACAAGTTTGCCTAGGTGGGGTGTTGAAGGAGCTACAGGGTATTCAAATTTTTCGACGTCAGGAAATACGTTTTTTCACTCTAGCGCCTTTAGTACGCCAATTAGGCAATTTTTTCACATAATCATTTTTTTAGATCTTGATCGCGGGCACGAAAAAAATTTATGTGACAAATTCACCTAAATTGCATATCGAAGGCGCTACAGGGTGCTCAAATTTTTCGACTTCACGAAATACATTTTCATGTTTCGTTGCCTTGGGCTTATTATTGATTGAATTTTTTTGCACATGTTGACAAAATGTTTCGTAAAGATTGCTCACAAATCGCGTTGATGCTGCATATAGAGCACGTTACAGGGTGTTCGAATTTTTGTAACACGTTTTACGTAAATTTCTTGGAATATTGCTTTCTTTGAGAAATTCTTCAGTATTTCGAAATTAAATTCGGCAATTTTTTTTATAGAAATGTACCTTTTTGTGAAAAACATCACAAACAAGTTTTGAAGGGGTACCATCATGGCGGCTAAATTAAGGCGCTACAGGGTGTTTGGAATTTTTTCGCATTTAAATGAGAAATTTCCAAAATTGGTGCTTTGTTTCGTAATTAATTGTTATGAATGGAAATTAGGCAATTTTTGTCATTTTTTTCGTTACGTTTACATTCGAATAAATTTGCCAAAATTGTTAATTTTATTCAAATGAGAAAATACCCACAAAGCCTTGAAAAATTTTGCAGTAGAATTTAAATGAAACATTAAAACATTGTTTGCTAATCCTGCTACTTTTCGTAGTTGAAGGTGTCACAGGATGCTCGAAAATGTTGACGTTGAAAATGGATAATTTTTCTGACAAGTTCTGTTTAAGAAGCTGGAAGAAGGTGCATAATAGATGATTATTGATTTAATTCCATTACGTACTCGATGTCTTACAGGGTGTTCAAAATACGTTGAGTATAGCGACGAAATGTTCCTTTTGTATGTCGAATTTTTATGCAATTTTTTTATTTAGATCTTGACAATTTCTACGTGAATGATTTTACAACAATTTCAGGCGAATGAATTCCACAATGCTACAGGGTGTTCGAAAAATTTTCCCGTTGAAATGAAATAATTGTATGATCGAGGATGTTCGGTTTTTTATCGTTTTTTTTCTCGGGTTTCAGTATGCTTCGTTGTGGAAATTTGAAATTTCGAAATACACGGTGTTCAAAAAAGGCGAGGAATTTTGAAAACGAATTCAAACGAACGGAGAATTGTGTTTTGTTTCTTCGTCAAGTGAAAAAAGTCGAGAAATATTTCACGTATTGAGGGATTTTACGCGTGTGTTTCATTTTAGGTGTTGAAGAGCGGGGCGAGGGGAAGGAGAGCTGCAGAGGTTACACTGTACGAGTAGACGAGTGTGGTACTCTACTACTCTTGATGTAATTTCTATTTGTACAATTTGCCCCTTCGGATGGATGTGAAGTGGTCGATGAAAAATATTACTTTCTCCCTTTGGCTTTCCACCTCTCGAAATTGTTTTCCTGGCGAATTCACCTTCGTAGTGTATAATCCGCCGGCTCGATAAACAATTTCGAGTAGTTTTCGTCTTGAAGTAGCCGACGTCGTCGTCGTCGTAAAAATAACCCGTCGTAAAGTGATCGCGAATACGCGACGATTGCCGACAGGTCGTAAAATACGCGAAATTATCGGCGATAAAGCTCGATACAGACGATACGAAGTAATAAAAATACATTTCGGGAGTACGCGGGAATCGATGCGATAACATACGTGACATTTCGGTAGCGCGTCTTCCAAGTAATAACGTCGAATTAGCGCGGCGTAAGCTTGAAAGCTGCGTCGAAGTTGGAAATATCACCGGGTCATCTTCGACCATCGTAAGTCTCGCGCATAAAGCAGGATGGAAATTTATGCAAATATAATTCCGTAAAAGAAACGAAGAACGATGCTTACAAGCGTTGAATTTATAATTCCTCGAGAATGGGCGCGGTTCGCGGTACGGGAGACGTCATCGTCGACGTTGTATTTTGGCGCGCGGAGACGAAAAACAAGGCGATTTTAAGGTGTCAGAAGGACGTTATCGATAATCGCGTTTCTTTTTATTCTTTTTTCAAGGCGTATGCTCCCGAAATAGTACGAGATAAGCGATACGACGAAGAGAGCTTACTCGGCTGGAAAAAGTTACGTTCGCCGAGTAAATACCGAGTGGATTTACGAAGTCGGACGACGACGTAATAAAAATATGGAACACGAGGATACGCCGCAAATTATTTGTTTACCGTGTACGAAGGTTGAGGAGGAAGAGGAAGAGGAGAGGGGAAGCTCGAACGAGAAATTGGCGAAATCATAACACGTCGTAATCGGTGGCAGTTGCATTCGGGCGAACGGAGAGTAGCAGGGTTGAGCATATAAGTCTTTTTGAAGCGTCGGCAGCGGCGCCGGACGCGTCGCGTATTGTGCTCCGGATACGGTCCCTTTGCGGCTGCGATACGGTCGGTTTTTATCGACCGTTCGCGTAAAGTTTACCGGGTGCTTTGGTTATAATGAAAAGTCTCCGAGATGGCATATTACGCCCGCAAGGTGTAGCGGTGGCCCATTCGGCGTCGGGAGACGGCGAAACGTAGAAATCGCCGGCGTGTAAAGGTCTCGATTAATATTTTAATACGTGGATGACTTCGAGCTGCGAAGATGCCCTGTGGCGTGTTAAAAGGAATAAAAGGCTGAAAAAACCGGCGTGAAATTTTAATTACGAAACGGGATGGATTTTTTCGCCTTTTGTTCGGGTTTTTCGTCGACGTGATTTTATTCACGATGCTGGGAGCGTATTTCGACGGAGTGTTTTTAGCGAATTTTCGACTAGGAGGTTGAGTAGTTTTGTCGAGGTGGGAGGGGGTGAATTTCTGCTATTTGCGTCTTTGGTTGAAATTCAGGTACGATTATGGAATCACTCTCGTAAATCGCTTTCAAAACCCTTCTGATGTTCTTCAACTCGAATTCGTATGTTTTTAATCTCTCTCCCCCTTCGTTCGTCCTTTTTGATTCCTCACGATTATCGCAAATCTACTGGAAAGAAAAAAGCCAGAAGAAGAGTTCGAGTACGCTGTTGAGTTACTTCGTCGGAACGAAACGTCACGAGGATGCGAGAGATTAAAACGAGAGCGAGGCAGAAGAGCTAAAGTAAGATTGATGAAAATGTCCTGATACGGATTTGGAAACCATTATTGTTTATGGTCGTTTTTTTTTTCATTCGTTGGCCGCATTTTAAAAAGTTCGCTTTATGAGATATCATTTTTCATCGGATAAATACACACCCGAGGTGCTGCGGTCGTATTAACGTACAAATGGAATCTCTATTTGTATCGTTCGTATCGAAACGAGCGGTTTTATTTTCACACTCCAGCGAGTCGAACGAAACATTACGAAGATTTGAAATTTCACGTCGACTGCGGATTCAAGACGAAAATACGTTTTGTCGAGCGAATTTGTCGCTTTTTTGAGGCGGCAACAGTGGTGCGAAGAAATATGGGGAGTGTCGATTCGGTGTCGATTTTTCGTGGATTTTGATCGGAGTGAGAAGTCGATTTTTATGAAAATTATTCGAGACATCGATATCACCAAAATCGACTTTTAGAAATCGATTCAAAAAATTGACTTGATAATCGATTTTTTACAATCGAAATCGAAATCAATTTATATGAAAATCAATTCAAGATATCGATATCACAGAAATCGACTTTTAGAAATCGATTCAAAAAATTGACTTGATAATCGATTTTTTTACAACCGAAATCGAAATCAATTCATATGAAAATCAATTCAAGATATCGATATCACAGAAATCGACTTTTAGAAATCGATTCAAAAAATTGACGGAATAATCGATTTTTTACAATCGAAATCTAAATTGATTTTTCACAAAATACCAATTCAAAAATATCAATGCCATGAAAATTGATCTGAAAAATTGACTTTCGATGATCGATTTTTTACAATCGAAATCAAAATAAATTTTTATGAAAGTAAATCCAAGATATCGATATCACAGAAATCGACTTCTGAAAATCGATATCACAAAAATCGGCTTTTAAAAATTGATTTCACAAAAATCGACTTTTAGAAATCGATTCCAAAAATTGACTTTTGATAATCGATTTATTACAATGGAAATCTAATTCGATTTTTTATAAAATATCAATCTAAAAATGTCAATACCACAAAAATTGATTTAAAAAATCGACTTTCATTAATCGATTTTCTACAATTGAAATCGAAATTAATTTTTGTGAAAATCAATTCAAGATATCGATATCTCAGAAATCAATTTTTACAAATCCATTAAAAAAATTCGACTTTTAATAATCGATTTTTTACAATCGAAATCGAAATCAATTTTTATGAAAAGCAATTCATGATATCGATATCACAGAAATCGACTTTTAGAAATCGATTCAAAAAATTGACTTTTGATAATCGATTTTTTATCCAAAAATATCAATGCCATGAAAATTAATTTAAAAAATTGACTTTCGATAATCGATTTTTCACAATCGAAATCGAAATCAATTTTTTTAAAAAGCAATTCATGATATCGATATAACAGAAATCGACTTTTAGAAATCGATTCAAAAAATTGACTTGATAATCGATTTTTTATCCAAAAATATCAATTCCATGAAAATTAATTTAAAATATTGACTTTCGATAATCGATTTTTTACAATCGAAATCGAAATCAATTTTTTTAAAAAGCAATTCATGATATCGATATAACAGAAATCGACTTTTAGAAATCGATTCAAAAAATTGACTTGATAATCGATTTTTTATCCAAAAATATCAATTCCATGAAAATTAATTTAAAATATTGACTTTCGATAATCAATTTTTTACAATCGAAATCGAAATCAATTTTTTTAAAAAGCAATTCATGATATCGATATTCCAGAAATCGACAATCGAAATCTAAATCGATTTTTTATCCAAAAATATCAATGCCATGAAAATTAATTTAAAAAATTGTATTTCGATAATCGAGTTTTTGCAATCGAAATCAATTTTTATGAAAATCGATCCATAATATCGATATCACAAAAATCGACTTTTAGAAATCGATTCAAAAAATTGACTTTTGATGATCGATTTTTTACCCAAAAATATCAATGCCATGAAAATTAATTTAAAGAATTGACTTCGATAATCGATTTTTTACAATCGAAATCTTGATGTATTTTTATGAAAATTGATTTTTCATAAAAATTAATCCAAGGTATCGATTTTATGAAAATCGACTTTTATAAATCGATTGAAAAAATTCACTTTCGATTGTCGATATTACAAATATGTACTATGACAACTGTTTTGCAAAATGGACATCAAAAAGTCGATTTTTGAATAACAATTTCGATGAATAAACCTCGAACTTCGTCTGCGATATTAATCTCGCGATTTGAGTAGATTTTAGAAATAAATTTTGATGAATAGTTCGATAAATCCGAACGGATATAAAATTAATATTCGATTCGTTGGTCACAGTGGAACATTCTTTGAAGCAGTGTTACCAATTAAAATTCGTTTATTTTAGTTTTTTTCGGGCTTGGAAAAATAATACGTTTTATCTCTCCGTACAGGCGAAATATTTACGAATTTTGAAACGTTTGCTTATAAACACCTCCTGCCCTCCTTCACCTTCGGACAAATCAAAATGCCCACAACGCCTTTATTTTTGAAATAAATTTTCAAATTTCGGATCACTTTTCGCGTCTCAATTTCGTCTGGTACTTCGTCGTATTTACCACCTGGTAACACTGATACGTCTTCTAAATCTTTCGGTTTCTATTCTCAATCGCGCTGAAACTTCAAACACATCGACGCGAACTTTCGCAAAAACGCCAACGCCTTCGGCAATCACTCTTCGAGATAAATTACCTAATAATGATAATAAAAATACTCGATCAGGGTTACCACGTTGTACAGTCACGAAATTCCCGTCGGCAATATCAAATTAAACGAATCGAAGCGTTTCTCTTGTAACCGGATCGCTTTGAAACGCGTATTTAATAGCGTCGTTTTAGCGGTAACCGAAAATCAATGGACTGTGGTGCCACCCCCGACCGCTCCACCCTTAATAAACGCTTAGCGAAAAGTTACCTGCTATGTAATATTTCAACGGGAAATTACTCGGTTCGTTATTACGAATTGTTCGGGCGCTTGTTATCTGTCAAAATACGCTTGTATTGACAGCTTGCCTACACGCGTATAAGCTCTTTTGAAAAATGAACGCGCCCGTTATGGTACCGGGTCTCGTCAAAAATATAAAAAAGGGAAACACTTCTCTGGAACCCGAATCTTCGTCCTGCCTAGTTTCGCAGCCAAATTAAGAGTTACGCTATGATTTCGACGCTTTTTTTTCCTTTTTCTCTCTCTCTCATTCTGATGCCGCAATAACGAATACTTTTGTACGTACTAACGACTTATGAATAATTCAAAATTTCTCGCGACTAAAATTCTCCCTTTTTTTCGCGCCGCTGCTTCGTCTCCCCCCCCCCAGCCTTGCTTCGTCTGCCAAGTACTCTTCGGCGTATCGTGAAAAAGTGAAAAAAAAACGCCTACCTGTCGAACGCCAATCTTTATACATCGTGTGAAATTTACATTTAATACGCTCCTCGGCGGTTTCATCTCCTCCCTAAATGAACGCTTTTTACGTAGCAGCGGCTACGACATGTTTCGTGACGAGTTTGACGTAAAGCTGGGGAAAAAAATCACAATTTATCCAACTTCCGCTCGCAAGTACACCCTCTTGACGTACCCTTTTGATTGAAGGTACGCCGACGTGTGTATTAAACTTTCACCTTAACGTCGTGCTTTCATCTATTCGCCATATTGCTTGATTATAGCGATACGTGCGGGTAAAAGCTTCGTCGAAGGCGCATTTTTTTCCAGACGCGCTGAGCGGTGGTTGGTTTTTTTAAAATGAACGATGATAGGAGTGTGGATGTGGGCGTAGGAATGCTTCGATCGAAAAATCAACATTATTTTCGAATTTTTCGCTGTAGAAAACATAACAATCGATAGGTCACACGGCATATGTATCTTTTCAAATTTTCACATCTGGTAAGAAGGGGAGCGGGGCGTATGGGTCGTTAGAAAGGTCCAATCATAAAACACTCTTCATATTCGTGCTTAGCACCACCGAAAACATGTGAATCGATAGGTCACACTTTATCTGTATCTTTTGGAACGTTTGTCCTAATCGCGAAAAGGGGGGGTGGCCCTACAGAAGTGGGAGGTATTGAATCGCAGAATCCTTGGCATATTCGAACTCGTCACCTTTAAATACATGACAGTCGATAGGTCACACGTCATAGGTATTTTTTCGAATATCGACCCAAATTATCAGTGGGTAAGAACAAGAGAGGGGATGATCGCTGGAGAGGGGGTGACCTCGAAGGTCACTATAGGAACCCAATCACTAAACACTTCATGTGAGAGTACTTCCCACAGTTATCACGTCAATCAAACTTGAAAACTACAAAACCCTCATGTCAGCGTACCTCTGGTTGCCTATACTTCGATCTGAACGGCACCCCAATAATCATACGAATCACCCTGTATATGGCGCATACCTTCTCAGCCTCGTCTGCCAGTCTCTTTGTCATTTGTCGTCTTACTAATTGTGACCCCGTTCTGAGCTTTTACCACAATTAACACGGCCTTCAGACGAAATAAACGCTTGAGTCGGTACGCAAGACGGGGCAAAAACGCTCGACACAAATACCCGGAAACGCGATAGCTTCTTTCGACGAACGACGTTTATCGCAAACGAAATCTAATTACCCTTCGGTCGTCTCCCTCGTTACGAACGCTTTTACCGAAACAATACGTCGAAAGCTTTCGAGCTTTCCAGTAACGTGAATACCGCAAATGCTCTCTGCACGTTGTCTCTTTTTGTCAAAACTGATTATACTCGTATAGATATACTCTAAAATCCGAGTATACGGTTCGTGCGTTTGTCCCCTCCCCCCTCGGGTGGTTTTTCTTTCGCGTATCTTCTCGTAATTATTCGGTACGGTTATTTCACGGCGTTCTTGCGTTAGTAAATCTCGAAATGTACCGAATTTCGACCAAAAATCATTTCGCGGTTGTATTCACGCCACCGCCGATACGTTCAATCGAGGAGCCAATAAGGTGCGTGGGAGATGGCATGATGCGAAACTAAATATTCGTTCTAGTCGTCGATCAATCGTCGCGTCGTCGTCGCGACGTATAAATATAACTAGTAAATTACATACCCATCGAGTCGTGTTATCTTCCTTGTGTATTCATTCGAGAATCCGATGATGGGAACAGGCGACGGGATGCTGCCTCAATTAATTACGAATTGTTTTCGTTATCGTGATCAATTTCGAATCTAGTTGAACAACGGCGATACGGTGGAATTCCAATTGCACGTTTTTAATTACCGAAAAAAAAGTAAATTTGTTTTCACGGATATTTGTGTGCTTCCCACGAAATTAATTTTGTTGCGAAAAATCGACGATGAGAATTTTCGTCTCAATTTCATCATCAACATTGGAATATTACTTTTAATTACCGTAATTACATCGTAAATCGGATGGCTATCGTGATTACAGCGTAACATACTGTAATTACCTTGAAATTACTGAAATTAACGGAAGAACCGATGAAAACTGTGAATTACCGTAATTACTTCGAAAATTACCCACTTCTAGTATATTTCGTCCAAATTACGGCGCATCATCTATGATAATCGATGAGTTCGGTAATTACTAGTAATAGTAGGTAAATACAGAAATTACGGTAAATTACCGTAATTACGTGAATTCATTTACGTGAATCGAGTTGAGGAATTTATAGAATATTTACCAAAAATTACCGCAAATTCTTGAAAGATTGTCGTTATTACCAAAAACTATGGTAAATTACCGTAAATTTTTCGTAATTACCGTAAATAACGCCAGTAGCAGATATTACGGTAAATTTCAAAAATTACTGCAGAATCACTTATGAGAAAAATACCATTACAGTAAATACAGGAAATTACCACGATCACACCACTTATAAAAAATTACAGTAATTACGGTAATTACCGATGAATTACTGTAATTCCTAATTTTTCGATTAAAACCGTGATTTTGGCGGATCGTTACTTCTAACTTACGAAAATTACTTGAATTTACCGTAATTACGTGAAAATTCGTGATACTCGTAAATTATCAGTATGAATTCTGTAGTAAGGGTAATTCCTCGCTGAAATATTGTAGCAAACGTAAGCTGGGTAATTTCATGTGAATTTTGGTAATTTCACGTAAATTTGGGCGATTAATTTCACCACGATTGAAAACCACTCGATTCGAGATTCTAATGACTGCTGCAATATGCAGTAAAAACAATTTCTAACCTGTCGGTAATTACGGTAATTACGGTTCGTTATTACCGTAATCAGGGTAAATACTATTTCGACGTAATTAACGTAATTTTGATTTTAAAAATTGGTTTTTCGCAAAAATTCTCAATTTTTTGACGATAAACGACATTTTATCATTAATATTGCCAATTTGCCTCGTAATTTTTCTTTGATACCTCTAAACGGAAAACTGTTACCATCGTCGCTTTTTTTCTGTTCTTTTTTTTCACTTTCACCGCTTTCTCCCACGTAGCGTCCGAAAATCTCGACGAACTTTTACCCTGACGTAATAGCACGAATAAAAAATACCACATTTTGCACACGACGATTAGAAAAGTTGACGAAAACGTCGTCGGCGCGTATTAATTAAAAAGCGAGAAAAGTTACGCCGGCTAGAACTTTCTCGCGTGGAGTTTCGATAATGGACGATGATGGAGATATAAATGGCAGACAAAGGGGATTAGGGCGAATCGCAGGTAGCGAAAATATCGTCGCAGCATAACAATTCGTTCGCATCTGCCTCCCTTCGTTTGGTTTTCCCATCGACTCGGCGAAAAAGGGAATCTCGTAACGAGAATAATATTGAGTTTGTATCCTTTTTTTCCGACGCGTATTCCACGCAATTTTCTATTATGGTTCCACTTGATTATTTAGTTTTTCCAACACGCATCTTCGATACGGGAGAGAAAAGGGCGAAGGGGGTGAATTATTTCGGCAATTTTCGCCTCCTCTTGGTGTATTTACGATACGAGAAAATTCGTCGGATGCCGGAAAGGCGTAAAATTCGCATTTCCTTCGCCGCGTTTAATTCTTTTCTTCGATGTTACATCTTTTTTCGCTCGCTTTTGGTAATAGCCCTTAATACATTATTTTTCTTTCTTCCGAGTAACTTCAATTTTAAACACCGCGTTGTGTACTCGAGGAAGAGAGAAAAATCGAAAAAAGCACTCGGGTGAACGAGACGTCGGCGGGGGGAGGACGAGTCGTAAAAATATTTATCTCTTCGGGCCGTTTACAACGTAGTCGATCCGTTGAAAAATGTTTACCGTGTCGATGAGCTTTAACGAATTCTCATCTGACGCTTCTTTGTGAACGCGCCTTCCTGTCTCGAGCGTCTCGTATTTTCGCAGCATCCATTTTTCCTCGTACCTTCATACGGAGCCTTTCTGGGGTTTTTTCTACCGCCTTTATATTTATACGAAACGTTAAAAAGCCGATTTTGGCGACGGAAAAAAAAATCGAAATCGCGTAAAACGACGAACAAACAATCGTAAATTACGAGAGAGAGAGAAAAATACGTAAACGAGATATCATCCTTTGTACGTTTCGTCTTCAGCGACGATAATCGGATTTCGCGCTTTATTTAATTAACCGTCTTGTAAAAGTCGAGAAAAAACACGGTGCAAGATTTCGGTCAACTCCCCCCC
>QBDW01002935.1:0-16884 GCA_003261595.1 Maconellicoccus hirsutus | reverse complement strand
TCGATTAATTCACATATCGGGAAATTAAATGAATTTATTCATTTACAAACATTCACCATCCGAATTTCACTCAAAATTAACAACAGGTCGACACCAGGTAAGTTCTCATTGTTTTATTTGATGTATTATGCAATTATTTATTATGTCTTCGTTATGCATAGCGTTGTATGTATTTTATTAATTATTGCAAAGTGTAAACAGTTTCATCTGTAGCTTGTTTTATGCTTTTTCAGAATAAGTCAAAGAATACATTTAATTGAAGAACTTGACGAAAATGAAAAAAGCTTTCGTTTTATGTACATTAAATGTTATTTTCTTTAACGTGCTATTTTTAACAAGTAAGTAAACTTATGATTGGATAAATTGCATTTTGCGAATATTTGTTTATAATATTATTCCTAATTATTTAAGCATGGACATTAGGCTCAGCTTTGCCTCAAGACAAAACTGAAATAAAAACCTGCGAAAATGAGGCATGCAAAATTGCCGGTAAATAAATACAGATACCAAAAAAAACTTCATAAAATTGGTGCTAAAAATTTTATGAAAATAATTCCAGCAAAAATATTCAAAAACTCCATAGACCCGAGTGTCAATCCTTGCGATGACTTTTATTTACACGCATGCGGAAATTACCCGAAAACGCATAACAAAAGCGGCCCTATGGATTCAACAGATACGTGGTCGCAGAGGTCAAAAAGAAACGACGAAGAAATTTTAAGTAGCGTCGATTTTCATAAATGAATAATATAGTAATTCATGATTAGTAGGTACTACTATGTTTACTTAAATATTTATCCAAATCATTTACGAATAGATTTCCTCAAGAAAAACAACTCGAACGATGAGCCCGAAATTATACACAAAGTTAGGAAATTATTTTCTATGTGTTTAAATCAATGTACGTAATTACGTATTACATACAAAAATTATGCATCTAAATCAAAATCATTAATCCTTATTTTTTATAGCCGCTCTTGGTAATGACTTCTTGATTGAGAGTTTAATGCAAGAACTTGGTCTTTCTTTACATATATCCTTATCAGACAAAACCCCGGATGACTATGACTACACCGCGGTTCTCACTAAATTGGCGAGAAAAACCGGTATTTCAGTGTTTTTTGACTTCGACGTATCACCTGATCCATACAACCGTTCTGTTAATATGATTGAAATTTCGCAACCATCGTTATATACAAGCACCAGTCCTGATGAATTGTCTATGTAAGTTTTATGGGTTATAGTTCGAGATTTGATCGTCTTCATGTTGAAAAACAATTCACCGTCATCATCCACTTACACCTTTTCTTGCCATTTTTATTTCATTGTAGTAGAAGACAACAAGGCATCATGGGAAACCAATTAAAGCCCAATTTAAATAACGGGTCTGGAAAACCAATAACGAAACAGTGTGAAAATAACACATTATTTTGCAAATTCTCCGCCTCGAATTTTACATCTGAAACAGAATTCTTGCTCGTTGAAATGGCTCCTCGTTTCTATGAACGTGTTAAAGTAATATTTTATAGAATTTTAAAATTATAAAAACATAATATTATCGTCGAAACTATTTTTTTCAGTTTGTTGGTAAGCTCCGACATATATTAAATGCATCACTTTATACAATTTATACGCTTCAAGAGTTACAAGATATGACGGATGGTATCGCCAAGGAAGTGAATTCGGAAATAGCCAAGGTTAAATTATTGTTTTATTATTACTATAGTACCTTTGGTACTTCTCGTGTGCTTTATGTTGATTTGCTCATGTAGCTAATTAGTGATAACGACTGTAGTTCGTTTGAAAACGAAATATGTAGGTAAGGTACTTACCTACTTGATAAAAATAACTACTACAATTTTATTGTTTAGTTGAATTGGACGAGATATATTGAAGAAATGTTCACCGGCGTGGATAACGTCACATTGGATCTTACAGATGCCAGCAAAATGAAGATTCTTATTTGTGAATTAAATGTTATTCAAGATATACTAAAATTCATGTTTATGAGATCAGCAGAAGAAATCAGTAGGTTTATTTATAATAACTTTGGTAGGCACTCGATACCTGTTCTGTTTGTAAAAGTTATCACATAAATTTGTTTATTTATGGTAATCTTGTAGCTGACGAGGTTTTAGTCCTATTTACGAAAAATTTCTTTACAATTTCAGAGTATAACATATGGTACAGCATTATGTGGGCATCGCATGACTATTGGGTGGATTCGACAAAAGACCTCGTTGAGAGGTAACATATACTTACACCTATAAATTCATATCTAAACTGCAATCCATTGTTTTAATCATTCGTAGAGAAGGAAAATGCGCCAGTACATTGACTACTGCGTTTGGAATGGCGATTAGTTACTTGTATTCTACAGACGAGAAGTACATCAAGGCCAAACCCGAAGTAAAAATCATACGCGTCAAAAACCTTCACGTCATCAACAAACAGTTGGAATCGACGTGGAATGATATATTTTGAAAATATTCACGATGGGTTCTTCAGGTCGGAAAAATATTAGAATACGTAAAACGAGCAATGCAAGAGATAATTCAGCAATCATCATGGATGGATGAAAAAACTAAAGAGAAGGCATTGAAAAAGTTAACGTTCTTGAAATCCTACATCGCGTATCCAAATTCCATAAGGTCACATTCTACTTTGAATAATTTCTATAGCCACGTAAGTGAAATCAAGGCTTGAGGCTTGTAGTGAATTGTGTAGAAAGTTGTTTCCTTTTTGAATCCTCTGCAGGTAGAAGTAAAGGATAGCTTTATGGGATCTATTCTTTCAAAAATTCAAACAAAAATTAAACAAAAACTTGGCAAATTGAATGAAAAAAATGACCTCAACGAAGACAAGTAATATTGAAGTCTATTCTTCGGTATATTACTACTTGCTCGAAAAATCGAGATAAATAAAAATTCGTGTTTTTTATTTGCACAATATTTGCATCGTTTCCAAATATAGTTTTGATACGACACCTGTTGAAGTAAATGCATTAGGCATACCGCAAGAAAATAAAATTGGTGAGTTCATTATAGGCCTACGTATTACAATTACGTATCTACTATTTAGCTATCACTATTGAGCAAGAAGTTTTCAAGTTCTCATATTGAAATTGATTTTCCAGTGATTCCAGCCGCATTCGTGGCGAGGCCGATTTACGATATCGATGGTTTAGCGTTAGTACATCAGCTTTTTTAAAATCACTTGTATTTATTTATCTAAAATAGATTACATTTTTTAGAGCTTGGAACTATGGAATCGTTGGTATGGTGCTAGGTCACGAAATAATGCATATGTTCGATAATATGGGTGTGTACTTTCTACGCTTTGTTCGTAATTGATAACGACGATAAGTTCTGACTAGATGGTGACGTTAACATTAAAATGCTTAGGGCGACAATACAACGAAATCGGAAATTTAGAAAATTGGTGGCCCGAAGAAGCCCGTGAGAAGTATATCGCAAAAGGGAAATGCTTCGTGAAAGCGTACAATACCTACAACATAACATTGAACGGTCTTGTACGTAAGGTAAATACAGATACCCGGTTATAGGCATTCTAAGACCACTTGATATCTTTGTTGATCACACAATACGATTATTTGCTGTAAAGACCGATAGTAGACTAACTCTTGGCGAAGATATTTCCGATATCGAAGGATTCAAAACAAGCTTATTCGCGTATAGAAAATACGTCTCAGAAAATGGAAAAGAACCGCTTCTAACGCAACACGAAAACTACACCCACGAACAGTTGCTGACATTGGCATTCGCACATGTAAATCATCCAGCATTTCCAATATGAAATTTTCATTTCAATTTAATCACGATTATCTTCATCCATTACATAGTTATGGTGCGAAAATCCTTCAGAATCGGTAACAACAAATGATCTGTTTACTGAAATATCTGAACATAGCCCTAATGGTGTTCGAGTAAACGGAGCTCTTAAGAATTCCTACGAATTTTCTGAAATATGGAATTGTCCGAAGGGTAGTAACATGAACCCAGACGTTGAGAAATGTTCAATATGGTAGATTTCTCTGGTATTTTCGATCCTGAGGTCAGGTAACCAAATGGCCAAATAGTCTTTATCCAATACGCATTAATTTTTTAATTAAACATTCATTAAAAATATATCTGTTCTCAATTTATCATGTTTACAAATCTTGTTTTTATTTTAATTTAATTTTTGTTTTAATTAAAACTTTAGAATATGTCGGTACCTAAGGTAGTTTTTTTGAGAATTTAAACAACTGGTAGGTAGAACTTTCTTTCTATGAAAAAATTTTGTAATAATTACGTGTCTGATAGAAATTTGAATTTGAAAGAATAGGTAGGTAATTAGGTATTAGATCTATAAACAGACTGATATTAATGAACGTATTAACGTATTGATCAATTTTATTTTTACAAGAAAGGTCATCTGTACCGATTACACCGAACGCGATTTAATTAACTCATAAATTCGCGTTTTAACAAATAAAATGAAATTGTTCAAGAATCATCGAATCTGTGTCAAAATTTACTACAAGTTGTTAACAATGTCGACATCATGTGAGTTCTTATTGTTTTGTTTGATACAATAAGTATTTATTAATTACTTATTTCGTTATGAATGACGTAGTGTTTTATTAGAAAGTGTAAACAGTAAAAATACCCGTGGCTCATCTTTACTTTTTCAGAATCAGTCTAAAAATATTTTCCATCGAAAGACTTGGTGACGAAAATGAAACAAGCTTTTGCTTCTTGTACATTGTACGCTATTTTCTTTAATGTGCTATTTTTAACAAGTACGTAGACTTATAATTGGATAAATTACATTCTGCAATTTTTTTTTGTAAAGGCATTTCTTAAATGACTATTTCAGCATGTACGTTAATCTTATCATTACCTCAAGGCGACAAAATTGAAGCAAAAATCTGCGAAAATGAAGCATGTAAAATTGCCGGTAAATATCAATATCGCAAGGTATCTCTGTGTCTTTTCAAGAAATAGACTCTAAAAATGTTATGAAATAAATTTTAGCGAAAAGATTCAAAAACTCCATAGACATCAACGTCAATCCGTGCGATGACTTTTATCTATACGCATGCGGAAATTATCCAAAAACGCACAACAACAAGAGTGGCGTTGCGGATTCCATAGACACGTGGTCACAGAGGACCAAGAAAAATGATGTTGAAATTATAAGTACAGACGATTTTTACGAATAATTAATTACGATAATATTTTATGATCATTTTATCATTTATGATTAGATTTCATCAAGAAAAATAATACCAACGACGAGCCCGAAATTGTTCACAAAGTCAGGGAATTATTTTCAATGTGTTTAAATCAGTGTATGTATGTTCACATGAGAAAAATATGAATCGAAATCAAGATTATTAATTTTTACTTTTCATAGCTGCACTTCATAACGCCTTCTTAATTGAGGTTATAATGCAAGAAGTGGGCCTTTCTTTACAAATGTCCCTATCAAACGAAACGCTGGAAAATTACGACTACACGACAATTCTCGCCAAATTAGCGAGGAAAACCGGCATTGCGGTATTTTTTGATCTTAAGGTATTACCTGATCCATTCGATCGTACGGTTAATGTTGTTCAAATTTTGCAACCATCGTTAGAAACGTCCACTGATGTACTGTCCTTGTAAGTTTTCCTGATTTATTGCATTCGATTAGCTTTCCGGAGAAAAGACGAAAAGAGGTAATTGTTTTTATTGTAATTGAAGACAACAAGAGAATCTAAAAAACCAATGGAAGTCAAATTCAAATAAGAAGTTTGGGAAACCAATATCGAAGCAGTGTGAAAATAACACGTCATTATATTGCAAATTCTCTGCCTCAACTTTTACTTCTGAAACGGAATTCCTGCTCGTTGAAATGGCTCCTCTTTTTCTCGAACGTATAAAGGTAATAATTATTATTTTTTATGGATTTGTAGCTAAAATAAACGTGAAATTTTACTTATTATAAATGTGATACTTCTTGAGTGTTAATTTGCGCTCTTTTGGAAATCCTCAAAAACGCATCAAAGTATAATCGCAATTCACTTATTTGATTATTTCACCATATCTACTTTTCATTAATTAAAAAAAAAATACATTTTCAAAACTGATTTTTTTCAAAGGTTGTCACTAAACTTGGATCTTTATTTAATTCAACGCTTTATACATCTACCACGCTTCAAGAGTTACAAGACATAACGGATGGTATCGCCAAGGAAGTAAATTCGAAAATTGTCAAGGTTAGTGATTTAGACTTATTGTTTTATTAATTAAGATGCCGCTGTTTCAAATTGAAACCGTTTTTAGATATTTTTGAGTAATCGAGAATTTTCAAACATTTAACGGAATTTTAAGTTATGTGTTGCTAGCATTTGGCAACACTGTATCATTAATTTTAAACAACGTGAAGAGTTGGTGTAACATGATATGTAATTAATAATAATAAAAATCCATTTTATATCATTTAACTAAATAATCGTAAATTATACAAGTGTAACAGTTTGCTTTGAAAAAGGAATACTTTGCTATTTTCTAAAATGAACTTTGTTTAGTTTAATTGGACGAGATACATTGAAGAGATGTTCACCGGCGTGGATAACGCCACTTTGGACCTCAAAGATCCCAGCAAGATTAAGATCGTTGTTAAGAAATTCCATACTATTCGAGGAATACTGAAATTCATGTTTACGAAATCAGCTGAAGAAATAAGTAAATGTATTACTTATTAACAACTTCGATGGACAGTCGATATCATCCAAATTCATCTATTCGCGATGGTCTTATAAATAACGTGGTTTTAGTCGTATTTACAGAAAGTATATGTAATTTCAGAGTACAGCATATGGTACAGTATTATGTGGGCATCGCATAACTATTGGGTGCATTCGACAGAAGACTCCGTCGAAAGGTACTTGAAAAAAGATTCATTCCTAATCGGAATACCCATGAACCTATAAATTCATATCCAAACTGTATTCCATTGTTGTTACCATTCATAGGGAGATGAAATGCGCAAAAACACTGACTACTCATTTTGGAATGGCGATCAGCTACTTATATGCTATAAACGAGAACTTCATCAAGGCTAAAACCGAAGTAAAAATTGAATTATACATACATCTCCAAAAAAATTATTGAGTTATTTCATATCGAATCATCAAAAACTTGTTTCTCGGGTCGTAGATTTCTTTATTAAATTTCTTATGGATTTAAAAAATACCGAATGATTCAAAGAGGAGTTTCTGCGATTTTTTTATCCAGAGTTATGACAACTCATTGAAAAAGAATCAACGATCCGTCATCCGATTATTTACTGAATTTACTTGGAATCGTCCATTTTGAAAATTAATAAAATTGGTATTTTAGGTTCGCAAAATGTTCGAGTACATACGACAAATTATGAAAGAGATAATTGAGCAATCATCATGGATGGATGAAAAAACTAGAGAAAAAGCATTGAAAAAATTAGCATCCATGAAATCCTACAACGTATATCCAAGTTCCATTACATCGCATTCCACTTTAAATGATTTTTACAGTCACGTAAGTGAAAGCATGAAACGTAGTGAATTGCGTGGAAAGTTGTATAGTTGACGAAATTAGGTACGATATTACTGTCGCATTTTCTTTTTTGAATTATCTTCAGGTCAAAGTAAAAGAAAGTTTTATGGGATCTATTCTTTCAATAATTCAAATACAAATTAAACATAAACTAAGCAAATTGAATGAGAAAAATGATCTCAACAAAGACAAGTAATATTGAAGTTTATTTATTAATATACATAATACTAATTACTCGCAGAATCGAGATTAATCAAAATTCACTTTTTTATTTGCACGATATTTGCATCGTTGCCAAATGTAGTTGGGAGACGACACCAAATATAGTAAATGCTTTTAACTTACTGAAAGAAAATATAATCGGTGAGGTCGTGATACGTCTATCATTTAACTAGATTACGTGCAGTTCTCATATTGAAGTTTTTCAGTGATTCCAGCCGCATCTGTAGCAAGACCAATTTACGACGTTGATAGTTTAGCGTTAGTACTTGTACATATATATCAAGTTCTTTAAAATGACGTGTATTCATTTTAAGAAGATTTCTTTTTTAGAGCTTTGAATTATGGAACCATTGGTATGGCGGTAGGTCACGAAATAACGCATGCATTCGATAACCAGGGTGTGTATTTCCTGCCCTTTAATCTTAGTTTGTAATGAGGATAGGTTCTGAGAAGATGATGACGTAAATATTAATATTTTCAGGACGGCAATACAATGATATCGGAAATTTAGAAAATTGGTGGCAAAAAGAAACCCTTGAGAAGTATATCGAGAAAGCAAAATGTTTCGTGAAAGTATATGACACCTATAACGTAACTATAAACGGCGTTATACAAAAGGTAGGTAGAGGTACCGTATGTTATAAGTATTCCAAGATGAACGAGTTGACAAATTAATTACATAATATGATTCATTTACTGTAAAAGACCGATAGCAAAGTAACCATAGGCGAAGATATTTCTGATAATGGAGGATTCAAAGAAAGCTTGTTAGCTTATAGAAAATACATCTCAGAAAATGGAAAAGAACCGCTTTTAACGCAATACGAAAACTACACCCATGAACAATTACTTACGTTATCCTTCGCAAACGTAAATCAGCTAGCGTTTCTTATACCGAGTGTTTTATTCCAATTTAACTTTATCCTCATTACTACAGTTATGGTGCCAAAACCCTCCAGAATCGGTAGCATTAAACAATCTCTTTTCTGAATTATCTGAACATAGTTACGGTGCCGTTCGAGTAAACGGCGTTCTTAGAAATTCCAACGAATTTTCAGAAATATGGAATTGTCCAGAGGGTACTAACATGAACCCCAACGTTGAGAAATGTTCGGTATGGTAGATTTGTCCGGCGTTGCCAATCTACCAAATCTACATATTGTCGAGTTATTTTCAACGTAAGGTATAAAGCCTGGTGACATAAAGGTTTATATGCCTTTACTTATGAATTAGTTTTTAAATTAAACGTTCATAAAAAATATATTCCTTTATAATTTATCATGTTTACAAATCTTGTTTTGGTTTCAATTTCATTTTTATCGTAATTATAAATTAAAAGAATTACAAAGGAAATTTGAAAGAGTAGGAAGGTATTAGACCTATACGTAAAATGATACTGATTAATGACCGTATCAACGAACTGCTTAATTTTATTTTCACCTGAAAGGTCATCTTTATCGATTACGAGGTAAGAAAACTTTACCAAACGTAATTTAATTAATCGATTAATCCACATATCAACAAGTGAAGTGAATTTGTTCGTTTATAAACACTCATCATACGAATTTCAGTAAAAATTAACTAGAAGAGTTGACGACCTAAAGTAAGTTCTTGTAGTTTTGGTTAATGTAATGTGTATTTATTAATTATCATTTCGTAATATTTCCGTTTTATATTCAATCGGAAGACTTGGTGACGAAAATGAAAAAAGCTTTTGCTTTCTATACGTTGTATGTTATTTCCTTTAACGTACTATTTTTAACAAGTAAGTAGACTTACGATTGGATAAATTGCAATCTGAAATTTTTTTCTACAAAATCATTCCTTAATAATTATTTTAGCATGGACATTTGGCTCAGTTTTGACACAAGACAAAACTGAAGTGAAAATCTGCGAAAATGAAGCATGCAAAATTGCCGGTAAATATCAATATAGGAATAACTTCACTTAAAAAATATATATATACATATATGAGTAAGGTACTAAGAATTCAATAAAATTAATTCCAGCGAAAAGATTCAGGAACTCCATAGACACCAGCGTTAATCCGTGCGATGACTTTTACCTATACGCATGCGGAAATTACCCAAAAACACATAACGACAAGAGTTACAATACAAATTTTTTAAGCACGTGGATGCAGAGGAAACTGAAAAACGATAAGGAAATTCTAAGTATACCGCCAATTCTTATCAACAAATAGTAGTGATAATATTTCATAATAAATCAACAGTAAGTTATTTAACTACCTACCTACGTATACAAATATTTTTACCTAATGTCCACAGATTTCATAAAGAAAAATAACACAAACGACGAGCCCGAAATTGTACACAAAATCAGGAAATTATTTTCCATGTGTTTAAATCAATGTATGTAGGTATATTTACATACAAGAAACGTGAACCGAAAACAAAACAATCTTTACTTTTTATAGCCGCACTTAGTAATTTCTTCTTAATTGAGAGTTTAATGCAAGAAGTGGGGGTTTCCTTGCAAATGTCCTTATCAAACGAAACACCGGAAAATTATGACTACACCACAGTTCTCGCCAAATTAGCGCGAAAAACCGGGATTACAGTGTTTTTTAATGTCGTAGTAGCGGCTGATGCATTTGATCGTTCAGTCAATGTGATTGAACTTTCGAAACTATCTTTAGATACGGCCAACAATCCTGATGTTTTATCGGTGTAAGTTTTCCGGGTTTATTTCACCGTTATCACGTTATCACTCACCTAATACTTAACAATCCTTTTTTTTATTGCAACAAATCTCATGATCGTCGTCTAACAATGATTAATCATAATTCTATATACTTGTCATGTTTATTTATTATCTCATCTAAATGGAAGACGGCAAGCAATGCGGGGAAACCAATTGAAGTCAATTTCCAATAAAAAGTCTGGAAAGTCAATCGCAAAACGATGTGAAAATAATACATCATTATTTTGCAAATTTTCCGCTTCGACTTTTGCTTCTGAAACCGAATTCCTGCTCGCTGAAATGACACCTCTTTTTTTCGAACGAATTAAGGTATTTATTTAATTTCCTATCGGGTATTGATTGAAAGACGAAATAAATTTGAAATTTTACTTCAAATGTGTCAATTTTCAAATATTAGCGTACTTTTTTCGGAAATTCCAAAAACGCATTGATATTTAATCGAAATTGTTTTACTTATTTGATTAATTTGCAAGATCTATCTATTCGTTAATTTTTTAAATATCGTAACATCTTTTTTTGAACTGTAAATTTTTTTCAAAGCTTGTTGCAAAACCTAGATCAGTATTTAATTCAACACTTTTTACCGCTCACACGCTTCAAGAATTACAAGATATTACAGATGGTATCGCCAAAGAAGTAAATTCGAAAATAGCCCAGGTTAGTGATTTAGACTGATTGTTTCATTAATGGAAAATCGACGTTTTCAAAATTAAGTCCTTTTTAAAAATGGTTAAATAAATAATCGAGAATTTTCTCAAACGTGTAATGGAATTTCGAGTAATATGTTGCTAACATTTGGCAACACTGCATTGTAAATTTCCAACCACTTAAAGAGTGGGGTAACAGTAACATGTTTGGTAGTTGTAATAATTTAAAATTTAGTATAAAAATTTAAATTAATTTTATTTCATTTGACAGTTGAATCATTAATCGATTACAGTTTGGTAATAATTAGTTCAAAGTTATCAACAAATTAATACGTAAAATTAATAAACGAAAAGTTATGTTTACTTTTACTCTGTAAGTTACAAACACGTTTTTCTTAGCTTTATTTTAATTACCAAATAAATTAGTACTTTTGGTGCTTTTTGAAAACATTATGATCGATGGTTGATAATTACGATATCTAGTTCGTTTGAAAAGGAATACCTCCTCACGTGATATCAACTTCGATTATTTAGTTTAATTGGACGAGATACGTTGAAGAGATGTTCACCGGAGTCGATAACGTTACTTTGGATCTTACAAATCCTAGCAAAGTGAGGATCGTCATTTATGAATTGGACGCTATTCGAGAAATACTGAAATTCATGTTTACAAAATCAGCAGAAGAAATAAGTAAGTGTATTACGTTATGAAACTTCGGTGAACATTCGTTTTGTTTCGGATTCGCGATTATCTTATGAGTGACAAGTTTTCAGTTCTATTTACGAAAAATTCCACTGTAATTTCAGAGTACAGTATATGGTACAGCATTATGTGGGCATCGCAAAACTATTGGGTACATTCGACAGAAGACCCCGTTGAGAGGTGCTTCTTGAAAAAAACTGTATTCTGTTCATATTTAAGCGCTTACACGCGTTTGTTATTATTCACAGGGAAGAAAAGTGTGCAGCAGCACTCACTACTTCCTTTGGAATGGCGATCAGCTACTTGTATTCTACAGATGAAAAATACATCAAGGCGAAAACCGATGTAAAAATTAAATCATTCACGTCCGAAAATAGTCATTCTGAAAATATTTACAACTCGTAGGTCCGCAAAATGTTCGAGTACATTCGAAAAAGTATGCAAGAGATGATTCTACAATCATCATGGATGGATGAAAAAACTAGAGAAAAAGCGTTAAAAAAATTAGCATCCATGAAGTCCTACATCGTATATCCACCCTCCATAAGATCACATTCTACTTTGAATGATTTTTACGGACACGTAAGTGCAACTTTGAAATAAGGTCAATTATGTGGAAAGCTTTTTACTTCTTTTTCAGGTGAAAGTAGAGTACAGCTTCATGGGATCTATTCTTTCAAAAATTCAAACCCAAATTAATCAAAAACTTGGCAAATTGAATGAAAAAAATGATATCAATAAGGATAGGTAATATTAAAGGATATGCTATAAGACAATTATTCGTTGAAGAGAAATTAATCATAATTCACATTCTTATTCGTACGGATTCGCAATATCGCAAAATGTAGTTGGGAAATGACGCCTAATATAGTAGATGCATTTAACTTATTACGAGAAAATACAATTTGTGAGTTCATTTTTGACTTACCTACGAATTACGTATCTATTATTTAAACAGAAGCAGTGGAGTTCTTAAATTGAAATTGTTTTTTAGTGATTCCAGCCGCATCCGTAGCAAGACCAGTTTATGATGTTGATGGTTTAGCGTTAGTAAATGAAATTCTTCGAAATTACACGTGTTAATTAATTTTAAGTGGACTTCATTTTTTTAGAGCTTTGAATTATGGAACCATTGGAACGGTGGTAGGTCACGAAATAACGCATGCATTTGATAACATGGGTGAGTATTTGAGTACTACTCGTAATGTGTAATGAAAGTTGGTTACAAGATGATGACGTAAGCATTGATACATTTAGGACGACAATTTAACGATATCGGAAATTTGGAAAATTGGTGGCAGGAAGAAACTCGTGAGAAATATATAGCAAAAGGAAAATGTTTCGTGAAAGCATATAATACCTATAATGTAACTTTGAACGGCATTGCACAAAAGGTAGGTAGTGGACACCAAAAGTATTCTAAGACAAATGAATTAGCCTTACACCGGAATGACATGCTCTATGTTCCAAATTACCTACGCTGGTGATTAAGTTTCTACAATATCGTTACTAATTATTTCTACGACTTATTACAAAAGGTCGATAGTAAGTTATCTCTAGGCGAAGATATTTCCGATAATGGAGGATTCAAAGAAAGCTTATTCGCATATAGAAAATATGTCTCAGAGAATGGAAAAGAACCGCTTTTGACGCAATATGAAAACTACACCCACGAACAGTTGTTCACGTTAGCATTCGCCAATGTAAATCATCTAGTATTTCCAATATCAAACGTTTCATTCCAATTTAATCGTAATTATCTCCCTCCATGACATAGTTATGGTGCCAAAATCCTCCAGAATCAGCGGCCCAAGCCGAACTTATTTTTGCGTTATCTGAACATAGTCCTAATGGCGTCCGGGTAAACGGCGTTCTTAGAAATTCCAAAGAATTTCCTGAAATATGGAATTGTCCGATGGGCAGTAACATGAACCCTAATGTTGAGAAATGTTCAATATGGTGAATTAGTTCAGTGTTGCCAATTCTCCATTAAGTATGTAGTTATTTTCGTCTTGTGGTGTTAAACGTGTTGACATAGTGATTAAAATGCCTTTATCTAAGTACATAATATTTTTTAATAAAACGTTCATTAAAAATATTTTTTTTTGCAACAGCGGAATTTATCATATTTACAAATCTTATTTTGACGTTAATTTTATTTTTATCGCGATTATAAACTAAAAGAGCTTACAAAAGAATTATGAGCTATTTATGATTAAAATCATGTAAAGATGAATTTGAAAATTCAAACGGTGTAATTTTTCTTTCTGGGATGATCAATGGACAAAATTTTGTGATAATCCTTGCATTTAAAAAAAATATTAATTGGAAAGAATAGGTATTAGACCTTTATGTGAAAACATGTTAATTAATGGACGTATTAATGCACTGATTAATTTTATTTTCGCAAGAAAGGTCATCTTTATGGATTACGAGGCGAAAAACCGTTTCCGAACGTGATTTAATTAATCGATAAATTACACGTATTAAGAAATTAAGTTGAATTGTTCATTTATACTCGTATATTATGTACATCCATCATACGAATTGAAGTAAAAACTCATTAAGCTATCAATATCATGTAAGTTCTCATTGTTTTCTATATTATTATTTCGTTATTAGTGGCATTTGTATTTATCATTACAATGTGTAAATAGTTATAACACCAGTGCTTTATTATTTACTTTTGCAGAATCTGTCGAAGAATATTTTCAGTTAAAATAGGTACTCGAAGAAAATGAAAAACGCTCCTGCTTTCTGTTCGTCGCACGTTATTTCTCTTAGCGTACTATTTCTATCAAGTAAGTTAATTTATAATTAGATAAGTTTTATTTTGCCAATGTTTCCTATTGAAATTATTTTTTAATGTTTCAGTATGGACCTTAGGCTCAACATTGCCTCAAGGCGATAAAACTGAAACAAAAGTCTGCGAAAGTGAATCATGCAAAATTGCCGGTAAATATCGATATTGATATTACAAAGATACTCCCCGCCTTTCCATGAAACAGGAACTAAAAATTCTATGAAATTAATTCCAGCAAAAAAATTCAAAAACTCTATAGACCCGAGTGTCAATCCGTGCGATGACTTTTATTTATACGCGTGTGGGAATTACCCAAAAACACATAATAATAAAAGTGACGATTCGGATTCCGTTGATACATGGTCACTGAGGCAAAAGAAAAACGACAAGGAAATTTTAAGTAATGTTTATTTCTATTGATAATTAATTATAATATTTTACGATCTGGTACTTGTATTTTTACCTGAATTCCTATATCATTTACGATTAGATTTCTTAAAGAAAAATAACTCGAACGATGAGCCCGAAATTATACACAAGGTCAGGGAATTGTTTTCTTTGTGTTTGAGTCAATGTACGTATATTTATATTTTACGTGTGAAGAATGCGTTTCGAAATCAAAATTGTTATTTTTTGCAGCTTCATTCGGTAATGCTTTCTTAATTGAGAGTTTAATGCAAGAAATGGGCCTTTCTTTGCAAATATCCTTGTCGGACGAAACGCCGGAAAATTATGACTACACGACGGTTTTCGCCCAATTGGCGAGGAAAACCGGTATTTCATTGTATTTTGATTTCGAGGTATCAGCTGATCCATATGATCGCACGGTTAATTCTATCGGAATTTCGAAGCCATCGATAGATAGTTCCTCCAATCCTGACATCTTATCCATGTGAGTTTTCCTGATTTATTAAATCCGGTTGCTCGTTATAAGTTGTTCGAATTTTGACATCTGGGCGGAAAGTATAAATTAGCGTCATCATTAATCCCTTTTCGGGACGAGCGACCATTATCCAATTATGTTTCTTTTTAATAATTTTATATTTTTATATTTTATAAATATTTCAACGCTATTGAAGACATCGAAGAATTCTGGGAGATTCATGGAAGTCATATTCAAACAAAAATTACGGAAAACCAGACAAGAAACAATGTGGAAACAGCACTTCATTGCTTTGCAAATTTGCCGCCTCATCTTTCACTTCTGAAATCGACTTCCTGACTGCTGAAATAAGTTCCCTTTTTCTTGAACGTATCAAGGTATTTACTTTTGATATGTAGGAGGAATAAATGTGAAATTTTACTTCCAATGTGTTGTAACACTATTTTCTTAAAATTTTTAATTTTTTTCAAAGGTTGTTGGGAAACCTAGATCAATCATAAATTCAACACTTTTCACCACTTACACACTTCAAGAACTACAAGATATGACAGATGGTATCGCCAAGGATGTGAATTCAAAAATAGCCAAGGTACGTGATTCAGACTTTACTGTGGTCACAAATTCCAATCTCTTTTAGAAAATGTTTGAAGAAGCAAAAATTTTCAAATTAAAAATCATATTCGGCAACACTGTAAATCATAAACTTTAAATCGTCGCAAGGGTGAAGAAACATGATATTTGATTGTAATTGGTACTTCGAGATGATTTGCTTATGAAGTTAAAAATTACTACACTTCGTTTGAAAATGAAATCCACTATATACTTATGTATTTAATTAAATTAACCACAATTTCTATTGTTTAGTTGAATTGGACGAGATATATTGAAGAAATGTTCACCGGCGTGGAAAACGTCACTTTGGATCTTACAGATCCCAGCAAAGTGAAAGTCGTTATTTTTGAATTAAACGCTATCCGAGAAATACTGAAATTCATGTTCACGAAATCAGCGGAAGAAATAAGTAGGTGTATTATCTATTTCAACTTCGACGAGCATTCGATATATTTACGATTTATTATGATCATGCATGACGAAATTTTAGTTCTATTTAAGCATAAAAAATTTCTTTATAATTTCAGAGTTTAGTATATGGTACAGCATTTTGTCGGCTACTCAAAACTATTTAATGGATTCCACCGAGGAAACCGCTGAGAGGTGCAATTTAAAAATAATTCTAAATCGAAATTCGGTTCCTTAAAATTCATATTTAAACTGTCATCGACTGTTATCATTCACAGAGAGAAAAAATGCGCTGA
>QBDW01002934.1:0-14759 GCA_003261595.1 Maconellicoccus hirsutus | reverse complement strand
TTTTTTTTTTTTTTAAACAAAAACGAGCAAAAGGATAACGTTTTTCTATTCTTTTTTTTTAAGTTCAAAAAGCACAAAAATTATTTTTTGAATTTTTATTATGCTTAGCCCTCCCCCAAACATCAACTGGGTTATAAAATGACAAATTTTTGATATTTTACAAAATTTATCCAATTTTTGTTCTTGAAAAACCAGTTATTATTATCATTTTCTTTTTTCTTTACGTTAAAAAAAAGTTGGTAAAGAGAAAAAATTTGATAATAATTTGTTTTTCGGAAACGAAAACATAGATATTGTAAAATGTCAAAAATACGTCATTTTTTAAGTGAAACAAGTCAATGTTTAGGAAGAATTGAGTAAATGAAGTTTCCACGTTCAAAAAAACGAAAAAAATTAAAATTTTTATTTTTTTTTATTTTTGCAACACTGGTTTTTTGCGCATTTAGCGCATCTTAGATATTTATTTTATTCAGCGTAGTCTTTATATTTTTAGCATTTTGCATATCTAGCGAATTTCGCTTATTTAGCACATTTTGCTTCTTTAATGCACTTTATTCATCTTCTTTGTGAACCCATAATCAATAATTCTCCTCATCCTCAATGACTCATTCGAAAAAATAAACTGCTCGGCAAAAAATCAAATGAGTTTTTATTTAAAAAATTTCAACACAACAACGCTAAGATATTAATATCTGAGTAAATGTAATTTAAAATTTATCGAATGCAAATTTGTAAATGAAACAGAGGTTATCGAAAGTTCATTACTCTATTTAACATAGATTTACATACATTACATGTATCATTTCCCTGAGGAGATAGCTAATTAATTATTCGGTTTTTGAATTTTCGAATCGTCGAAAGAAATGAAGAAAATTATAAATAAACAAAAATAAATAAATACTTATGCACGTAATTAAAAAAAAAAAAATGCAATGAATTGAAATAATTTTTGAATTAATATAACGTGGTAACCTACATGGAGTGTACACACTTATAATTTTCATAGATTTATTATATTTGCGCAATTAGAGTCTGGTATGTTGTAATAAAGCAACGTGTTTGCGTAAGTAAAGCGCAATTTAATGTTGCATTTGACGAAAATGGTGTAATTTGCGAAGTTGAAAAAAAGTTGAAAAATTAAAACACTTATGCGTATTAATATAAGTAACTTGCAAGAGAAAAAATGAAAGAAAGGAATAAGTAAGAGAAAAAGATTGTAAGAATCATTATGTAAACGATAAATAAATATAAAAAAATTCAGAAGAGGGAAAATTTCAACGTATTAATACTTTAAGACGTAAGTGTAAGCGGCGTAAATTTGTGGCTCCATTTTATACACTTGCCATACGTTCAAACGTCAATATTTTCGTTGAGGCGCCATGATGTTTTTGCAATGAAAACACGGTACTGGTGCCAGAACGATGCTACTCGTAGGTTGAAAGTTCAATTAACGAGCACGTTACTCATTGGGACTTGAATCGATCGAACGAATGGCTGAGGCAAGGACGAGTAGCGAATTTGAGTGATTGTAGACGAATAAAACACAAGATCACGATGGTTGATTTCTCAATATATCGTTGCACATTTCGTTGTTTTTTTGATTAAGCGCGAATGTACGTCCTGGCACGACTAATTTTAGTCGTTTCTTTTGTTTACGTACGAACTTGGTGTCGACGAGTTTTTGATATTTTTCGCCTACGAATCTGTCGGAAAATGCAAAAAAACGGTAATTTAAGGATTCGCTGGAATCACAGAAGAGAATGCAGTGCGTTACCTGACTACGGAGTCGAGCTGAGAAATTCTCAAGCAAAAGGCGACTTCGTCGTAGAAATCTAAATCACCGGTCATTTCGCCTTTTTGTTGCGAGTAGACCTTGAAATCGATTCCGTTTTTGATGAAGGCCGAGCTTATGTTTAAGGTGCCTTCTATGGAACCTCCGGCTCTGCAACATACCAACGATCGAGCGTAATATTGGGTTTGAGCCTTTTTCAGCTCATATAGTGAACTTACTCTGCTTCAACAAAAGCATGCGCGTTTCTGTTCCAAAGACTGAATTGAATTTGGCCCGATAAATCGTACGAGGCGGCGCCGGTAAGTTGGAATTTTAAAATGTTACCGGTTCCTAAGGCGATCATTTGATCGGCTTCGTGAAGTAGCGCTGTGCCCTGGAAGTATTCACAATGATGAGATGTCGATGTAGCACATGGGAATCTGCGAGGACAACGGGAAGACGTACTTGTAAAGCGGTGGTCTTTTCTGATGCCGTGCCAGACCAAATATGCCCCATTAATTCTCCGTGCCCGTTGAAGAACACGAACGGTCTGATTTGCACGCCCAAAACGGACGCTTCCAAGCCAGCGGTCAATTCCTCGGGTTCGTCGGTTTCGTCATCTATGCTGGTATCATCGGACCACAAAAACGAACTGAGGCCACCGGTGAAGATGTCTAGCTGTGGGAGAAGAATCGCAGCTGAAGGAGGTAGCGTGTTATGGATGCGTGTAGAAAAAAAAGAGCACTTACCGCTCCTACTTTCAACGTGTCGTTGAACCTTTGTAACGCGACGCTGACGTGACCACGTTTGAGGACCGCTTTTGATACCTCGTTGATGCAGAAAAGCGTAGCGTTCACGCTGGGGTCTTCGGAGAACGTCCTGGTCAAGGCGTTGGATAGGCCGCGTTGAGCCACGACGCCGTAATGATTTAGATTCTCTTCTTTCATGAGGCGTTTGAACTTCTTGGAGAATTTCTTATCGCTGTAATCAGACGAGATGAAGGTGGCGAAAGAAAAGAGGTGAATGTGGATCTTACTCGGAAGCGAGTTGATTTAATCGTTGAAGGAGGTATTTTCGGATCTCAAACGAGATCGTGTGTGATTGTAGTGATCTCATAAGATGACGTAAGGTTTCCTCGGTGGGATTAGCCTCGATGAGGATGTCTACGGCGATCGCTCGGCTACTGCTGTCGTATTTCTTATCCTTTTGGTAGTATATTCGTTCCATCGCTTTTAGTACTTGTTCGTCCCATACAGAAGGTGGTAACGCGTACAGTACTTTTAGTGCGTTTACGCTTATCCTGCACAAATTACGGTTTAGCGTTGAAAACTTGAATTGGTGTTGCGTGTTGAGGGATTTGTACGTGGTGATGAACTTACGATCTTGTTCCATTCAGAGCATAGTCTAATAGCAGGGATTTCGATTCGGCGTTTTGGAGATTTTTCAACGCTCTGATATAAGTAACCGTACACCGGTGGTCGTCTGTTTTGCATTCAGATATCTTTCCGAGCACGAAGGAGTACGCGTCCAATGCGGCCTGTTGTGTAAGAATTCATTATAACAGAACTCTCAGGCTTAGATACAACGTGCGATGAATTCTTACTTGGTTTGAAATCTTGCGCGACATCGCGGTTAGACATAAGACTAGAGAATCCAGTAATTTCTCGTTATTTGGTTTTTGATTGATGGCGTTCTTCAAGTCTGCGAGAAATTTCGTAATGGTGAAGCTAAACAGGATGTATTTCAAATGTATCAGCGTTACACGTACCTTGAACGAATTCAATTTTCGGTTTTCTGGCTATCGATAACGACCATAAGTATCTTTCTACAGCATCTAGTTCTACCGGTTTTGCGAAGTTGAAATGCTTCATTACCGCGTTATGCGCCGCCAACGTTTGGGCAGAACCCAGTATGTCCATTAATTGTTCTCTGAAAATCCCACGATGGATATTATTTCAATTAATTGCCACTACTTATTTTTTTCTCGCTGAAACATTGTAGAAGGGGTTTCCATGTACATAATATGCTCTAATTACTAAAAATCACCCAATATCATACCATGGCTTCACATGTTACAACGTCTGAAGTTTCCTATCAAGAGTTTTTTGGCGTAATTTGATGTCACATGACACTTTTAATCATGCCTGTCATCATGACAATGATTGCATCATATCTTGTCATGTGATAAGTTACCATGATATGATCACATGTCACATGATAATGGTTGTCATCATATCTTGTCATGTGACATGTTACCATGATATGATCACATGTCACTTCTAACCATGACACGTCACAACGACAATGAATAGTCATCTATGACATGGTACGGTGACGTAGAAAAATTATATTTTTCGTTAAACATAAATATATGACGCGTAACACGTTTTGGAGAGAAAATAATAATTACCTGACTTGCCATTTCTCATCACGTATCATCACTACGCCCATTACCATGACAACGTCATGACCTCACGACATGATATTACCAAAACATGATCATGTGGCACTCACAACTATGGCACTTGACCATTCATATGACTCAAGTCATTATACATATATCACAAGTCAAGCATAACCATGATACGTCACCATGACGATGACTTGCCATGGCGTAATGTATCATTCATGATTATATGTTACCACAACAATGAACTGTCATCTTTGACATGTTACCATGACGTGGAAATATCTAGATTATCACTCATGAGCATGACACGTCATCATGACCACGACTTGTCATCGTTTGTATCACTCGTGATCATGATGTCACCATAAGGATGACGTGTCACTTACAAATTGTCATGACAACATAAAAATGTCAGGATTATCACTCATGAGCATGAAACGTCGCCATGACAACGTCTAGTGTCATTGCATGTATTATTCATGATCATGATATGTCACCATAACGATGACGTGTCACCGACGAATTGTCACAATAACATAAAAATGTCGAAACATCACTCATGAGCATGACACGTCACCATGACAATGGCTTGTGTCATTGTATGTATCACTCATGATCATTATGCGTCACCTATGAATTGTCATGATAACATGAAAATGACAGGATTATCAATCATGAGCATGACATGTCACCATGACAACGGCTCGTGTCATTGCATGTATCATTCGTGATTATGATATGTTACCATAACGATGACGTGTCACCCACGAATTGTCATGATAATATGACAATGTTAAATTACCACTCGTGCGCATGACACGTCACCATGACAACGGCTTGTCATTGTTTGTATCACTTGTGATCATGATATGTCACCATAACAATGAACTACTACGTATAACGTGTTATCATGACATAGAAATATCTTAATTAACACTCATGAGAATGGCACGTCGCCACGACAACGGGGTTTGCTTATTCAAGATGAAAAATTGAAATGCATGAAATAGATATCAGCTATTTATCCTATTTATTGATAATGAAACTGTTGTAATTTTTCTTTACTCACATGATGGGTTCGTTTTTTTTATTTTTCAGTGTTTTAGTTATTTCAGCTTCGGGTGATTGCCACACTGATTTGAGCACAGCTAAAAAAGCTGCTGCTGATTTCACATTACCCAAGTTTCCACTTTTGAGAAATTCGCGATTTTCTTTGATTACTTTAGGTAACTGTAATGGACATAGACATGAGTAAATGGTATGAAATCATCCAAGTACAGAGATAACTAAGTAGGCGGCTAGGCACAAGTGAAATTACCGGCTTAATGGTCGATCGAATAGGTTCTTCGACTATGTAAAGTGGTTCGGCTTTTAGGTTCAGCTTCTTATCGGTGATAAATTGTGCGATAGCTTTCTCCAGCGAATCATTTGGTAACATCGTCTCATTAGCGGTGCGAGTATCTGCCCAAATAATAGAATAATTTTATCACAATTATCACGTATTGCGTTAAACGGACAGGTCTAGGTGAAACACCACGCTAGTCAGCCATCGACGCTTACCGAGCAAGTTGAGATCCATGGTAACGGTGGCAGATGCGCCGATTTCTTGCTTGACGTATACACTCAAGTCAACGCTTTCGTACATAGTGGCTTTGATTAATTCGCTCATTTGATCGCTGAATTGGTACAGGATTCTTCTATTTATATTCGTACTCGTTCCAAGCATCTAGGCGTAACGAAGAGTAGGTTTACTCATGACGTATAGATTTGTAATTTGTAACCGACACGCGGTATGTATTACCTTTTCGGGATGCTGATTGTCGGGAAGATGCGAAATACAGTTAGTTTTAGTTTTTAATATGGATTTTGCGTCGACTGGCTCGTATGTCACTGAGCACGAACCACATATGTCGGACTCTTCGACGTGGATGTGTTGAGTTTGAAACTGAAACAACATGTCTCATTAACGTGGAGTCGTGTATACGATAATTGGACTGTAATGAGATCAGATCCAATCGATGGACGATGCTAGTCAAGATGGTACCGTTGTGAATTTACCTGAAACAAGCTGGTCAAAGATTTTTTAATATTTCGCAGCGATATTTCTTCGTCCGGATCTAAGTAAACGTTGACAATTTTGAATTTTTTCCAATGCGCTAGGAATACGTCGTTTTTTAAATGATCCAAAGTCTGGACTGGTTTTTGGTTATGAGTGATTTTCCACGTGGAGTTTTGCCGATAATCGATCAACGTTATTTTCAACGATTGTAGCTGCAAAAATGAAAAAAAAAACTGACGTGAAATGGGGAAATAATTCATGTTGGGCGTGTTGCAGAGATTAGTTAATGAAGGGACGTGTTATTTTGAGGATTGGTAACTAATTGGTGTTACTGCTGCTTGATTCAGGAATAGGTAAGATATTAATGAAGTATTACGTGAAGAAGAAAAAATTATTTAAGAAAGAATGTACACGTTCTGCACCCATAAAGCAACAGATTCCAATGACGTTCGTCATAACAGGTCATTACATATCACATGTCAGTCGTAACCATAACATGTCACCATGATAATGACTCGTTATGGTATAGTACATCACTCATGATCATGGTGTGTCGCTGTAACGATGACATGTCACCTGTGAATTATCATGATAGCACGAAAATGTCATAATTATCACTCATGAGCAAGACAAGTCGCCATGACAACGGCTTGTGTCATTGTATGTATCATTCATGATCATGATGTGTCACCATAACGATGTCGTGTCACCTATGAATTGTCATGATAGCATGAAAATGTCAAGATTGTCACTCATGAGCATGGCACGTCGTCATGACAACATCTAGTGTCATTGCATAAATATTATTCATGATCATGATATGTCATCATAACGATGACGTGTCACGTACCAATTGTCATGATAACATAGAATGTCAAAAATATCACTCATGAGCATGACACGTCACCATGGCAACGGCTTGTGTCGTTGTATGTATCACTCATCATCACTATGCGGCGCCCATGAATTGTCATGATAACAAAAATGTCAAAAATATCATTCACGAGCATGACATGTCACCATGACAACGGCTTGTGTCATTATTTATGATCATAATATGTTACCATAACGATGACGTGTCACCTACAAATTGTCGTGATAACATAAAAATGTCAAAAATACCATCATGAGCATGACACGTCACCATGACGATGGCTTGTGTCATTGTATGTATCATTCGTGATCATGATATGTCACCATAACGATGTCGTGTCACCTATGAATTGTCATGATAGCATGAAAATGTCAAGATTGTCACTCATGAGCATGGCACGTCGCCATGACTAGTGTCATTGCATAAATATTATTCATGATCATGATATGTCATCATAACGATGACGTGTCACGTACCAATTGTCATGATAACATAAAAATGGCAAAAATATCACTAATGAGCATGACATGTTACTATGACAACGGCTTGTGTCATTGTATGTATCACTCATGGTCATTATGCGGCACCTATGAATTGTTATGATAACATGAAAATGACAGGATTATCACTCATGAGCATGACACGTCGCCATGACAACGGCTTATGTCATTATATATATCATTCATGACCATGATATGACACCATAACAATGATCTACCATCTGTGACATGTTATCATGCAGTGAAAATATAAAGACACTCATGGGCATGACACGTTGCCATGACAACCGCGTGATGCTTTTTTGTGACAATTTTTCATCACGGTTTTCGATAATGTGTGTCATAGCCAAAACATGAATATGTCGATAAAATTGAAATTATTGGTAAAGATCAGCAGCGCCATTACGTGTTCATGTGAATTGTGGAATTTGGAGATGACTCGACGAAACGATGGCACGAGTCACGAGACTTGAGAATTCAGTGTAGATATTCAACTGCCCGGTTACCTGTACACACCACACACCTATGGTGTACCTATTCAATACCTTAACATAGCGGCCTTCTGCGATCTTTCGTCGGTGGTCGACCAAGTCTGAAAGACGACCGGCACCGGCACGTTACCATATTAACCAGTAACCAAGCCATGTATAATCCGAAGCTGATTCCTTCACGTTCGTTTCACACGCGTTCCATTCTTAATTCTTGCTGGCGGCAACGGGCCACAGGCCATAGACCGCAACGCGGTGTCGCCGCACTACCATACCTTGCCTACCTTTTGGTATGGATGTATACCTGCGTCTAAATTACAGCGAATATCTTTCGTGCGGTGTACCTCACCTAGTACACCTAGACTAATCGTGTGTCGCGCCGCGTCCTTTATCCGCATTCCTATTCTCGCAATTCGAGAGACTGAGGCTTGTTAGGTGCGCTCGAGATGAAAAATTTCTTCTCGCTTTCGTTGCTCTAGTCGAGTTGTACGTAGTAATTATGTAGGTGGAGGAGTAGAGGTGGACATGTAAGATGACGCGTGTTTAGTTGTGCCTTGAACAGGATCAGACGAGTAGACGATCGGTCAATGGCCCATATGATTGTTATTCGGAAACTCGCCAGAGACGTAGAGACCGTATGTACACGTACGCAGAGTATATTACGTTTAGGTGCTTTCAACACTGGACTGTGCGGCATGCTTGTCGCGAACATGAAATGTATCGTGTGTATGTACCATCGATACTATTTTACGAGTGGTTTTGGTGATTTATTTTATGATATAGGTAAAGACAGAGCAGGTATTTGGATAATCTATAGTACAGGGGCACTTACACATGCAACATACACCACATTAACCTACAGTATCTGTATGCAACTTACTCGAAATTGAAGCAGCATCTCCAACTCGTCGGCGGGATTTTGCCAGACCTTCGATAGCCACACGTTTCCATCGGTTTGAAAGGCCAAATCACTAGCGGTGTTGGTATTGTTGACTTCATTGAGTCGAACGACGTTCTCGAACGTATACAACCTATCGACGGCATCGGCGAATACATGGACGGCGGCGGTAGTCCGTAGGCCGAGGTTGGCCAGCAGCAGTATCCGCACCAGGCACGATATCGACGGCGACCATGACACTGTTGAGAAATACGCGATCAATATTCGAACATCGGTTAGCATACTTTCGCGATGGTCATGCTGAACAAGTGGGTATACGCGTCACGACGGCGACGATATCGATAATCGCATGGCGACGCGAAAACGCCAAAGTACTCGGGAACCGATACAACCTCGTTATCTTCACCGAAGCGATTTGTATTCGCGGCGAAGCTACGTAAGAACGGACGTGGTGAATGAGTATTTGATACTGGCGATGGAAGTGGGAACGTAAGTACCGGTGCTCGAACTCGTAACCGTCGATGGACGCCGGGGCCGGCGGTCGCGATCAGCTGTGAAGACGAACCAGTTAGACCACGTTGTTCTTGTTCACCGTTCACGTGTATTTTCGCGTTTTACTCGTGCGCATTTGTTGGTTCGTTGGCGTTTTCGATTGACTGCTGAGCGACGTTTCGAGTGGAAGAAATTCATCGTTGTTGTGAATATTCGTTGTAGGGTTTCCCACAAGGTTTAGTGGTTTTTACATCGCGACGTTAATGAGGAAAATGCGAGTAAACTTGGGAATGGGGTAAAAAATAACAATGCTGAAAATATTCGTGATCGAATTCTCTGCAAATAATCATATCAAGGTTAACATAGAATTTGAAGCTGACGAGGAAAACGCGAATGAACTTGACCTATACAGCCTCTATCGAGTGGTTTTCCGTTGTTTTGAAGTTAACTCGAAAAGAAATGGATCCACGAAGAAATTCATAATAACTAAAAATATTTCGGAGGAAATTTTCTATAAATTATGTTATTATCGTTAGTCGCCTGAGGTGCGTCGTTGATGAGAAAAACGCCGTAAAGTAGCTTTGGCCACGTAACTATTCGAAATTAATTCGCGTTCGCGTATTTGAACGTATTTCGTGTCGATGACTACGTCTCCTGCTCGATGAGTTTGCCGTATTGAATATGCATGCGATTGTAAAATCCAACGTATTTTGCTTCTTGATCCCGAATCAAATAAATTGTTCGTACTTGTCCTTGTCGAACTGAAAGTTCTCTTGAAATATGGCAATAATATTCAACATCGAGTACAGCAACGAAGCTCGTTATCTTCTGAGTATCGACCAATTTTTCGGATGAAATCGTTGAAAGAAAATTTAGCAGGAAACACTTGAAGTTAGCAGATAGCAGTTACTTGGAAAAAATGACTAGAAAATTTTCCATTTTCAATGCTCGATTGCTTGAACCGGATTGCTCTTGTGACTTACCAGTCGCGTGGTATTTCATCGTGAATGACGTTTTTCGTTTACTCATCGCGTTGATAATTATTACAGACGGAAGAGGCGAATGAAACTATGAAATATTCGTTTTACCTGCGTAGTTGTGTATACCCAGTGAAACCGTGGTTACACCCCCCTCCCCCGCTGGCCACAAAAAAACGAAACACGAAACGATCTAAACGAGACAACAGCGTATCGCTGTAATTCTGTCGCTAACTCGTCTTTAATGTTGCCCATGCCGACTACTCGTTGTACGCGGAAATTACGCATCAAAATGAAATGCCCCGATGAGAAAAATTTCTTGATTTTTTGAGAGCTTTTATTTGCCACCAAAACGAATTCACTACGTTTGAAGTTCGCAAAGTATGGGTACGTGTTTCATGTAATTTCGAAAATAAGCTTTGATCAAGGAAATAAACTTCTTTATCGTTTTACTTGCAAAAAATCAAGTATAGATGACATATCGCTTGATATCAAGAAACTTCATAATTTCAGAAACTTTTGAGCTTTGAAGCTCTCTGTAACTTTTGAACGAAGGGTCTAAAGTGAAAAAGGACAAGTCTATTGAATTTCTCGTGAAAAAATACATTCAATTGACATATATCTTGATACTGTTGCTTAAGTTTGAGTTTATTTGAAATTTTGAACTTGTAGCTTTAAGCTTAAAAGTAAGCTTTGGTCCGGGAAATGAACTTCATCGTCGTTTTTCTCGCAAAAAATTGTAAAATATTCTATTTTCATAAAAAAATCGAGGAGCGAACTACCGAAGGGCCAAGTTGGTGATCTATTTTGATACAAATTCGAGGGTATGTTCTTTTTCATCATAAAATTATGGGAAATTCAATAAAATTCAAAAATGTTTGAAAATTAACCCTTCATCCCTTCTCTGTTTGGAGCTTTGGAAATTTTTGAAACTGGTTAAAAATATAAAAAGACGCTTTTTTGGCTTCATTGTGCGTACATTTGCAAAAATTGAGCTCAATGCATCAATCACAGGGATCAGGGGTGGGGGATGCTCCGAGAAGTTCTCAAAATTGCTAATATTGCGAGTATTTGATGGTTTAATGTGAAAAAACCGTTATGCCGATTTGTCTGAAAATACGAAAAAACCACCTCCTGCATGTTTACGTTATACTTGAGTCTGCGCCCACCCGAAATTGAAGACTTTTTTTCATCATCTTATACCAGAAGTTCTGTCAGTTTTTTTTAATAATTAAATAAAAAATAAAAGACGTAATATGTGTTTGGTAAAATAAAATGAACTTTATTAATTACCAATATAAAGGAATGAAGTGGAATTCAAATGAAAATTTCTATTTTGGTTTCGTTTTTTAGAAAGTAAGCAAAAATAAATTTTTATACTCAACTTTTGGTTCAGTTTCTTTTATGAAATAGTCGAAAATAAAAATAAGTTTAGTTTTGTTAGGTACCTTCATTGAAAAATACACGCTTATTTATCAACAATTACTTTCATTTTATCGAACGTGTAATCATATCACTTTAATTTTGTTTTTATTATAAAACAATTTTTTTACGTCAAATTCTTTCAAGCAATAAGTATCTAATACACGTTTTTTTTCGTGGGGGCACGCGAAATTTCGAAAAATAATTTACTTCTATTTTTCCTCTAAACATATTAACAAGAGGTGGGGAGGGGGTAGAAAAGATTATGCCCTTGAAGTTTCGAGAATTGACGTGCCCTCAAAAAAAAATTGACAAAAAAGGCCTACTAATGCTTATTACATTGTATCCGAAGTATTCCGAATGAGACTTGTAAACAGTGTTCGAATTTCGGGTGTACGCAGACTAAAGTTTAAAACTTGAAGTATTGAAAAATTCAGCGTAAGGGTGTGCTCTGTGTTTACACATTTTTCCCTTATCAGTGCAAATTTTTTCCCAAGATATTTCCATGAATATTGCATGGATTTTGGTGAATTTTGTTTTATTAGATAGCTTACGTGATTTTGAAATCTTGACTTTTGAGGTATTTTAAATTAACTAAATGAATTTTGCGTAAATTGGATTTGAACATTGAAACTTTGACCAAGAATGAAACCGATTGAGAATGAAATTTTCAAAAAGTCTCAACAGTCAGGATCAAAGATTGCTATCGACGATGTAAATCAAAAAAAAATTGAAAAAAATTGAAAATTTACTGAGACATTTTGGGAAAACTTTATGAGAGGAGCGGGTCGCGGTACATATGAACGTTCATTATCGTTCATCTGAAACACGTAAACAGAGGATGAATGGTCAGTATTTATGAACAGTCTCTCTCGTTCAAAATAATTAATCAATCGATTCAGAGCATACCCTAATCTCATTTCGTATGAAATCCTGCAGCGTGAAGCGAAGAGCTTGTAAATTTCACAAATACAAAAAACATAGATTTCAACGGTTTTTTTGGACGCGGATGTTCTTGTTAAGAATTAAAAAAAAAATCTTCGAAAAGCAAAACAGATGTAGCATGTACTTACCCGATATTGAATGAAATTTACTGCTAGATTTAGCTGCTGAAACGGAAATGAAATTCGAGTGAGGATGGATTTTGCGCATGATTTAAACTCGCGACGCGCCGATACCGGTAGTCGAGTTGTATCGGAGCGTTTTTTTTTTATTTTTCAAACGACGATAAACCATAAACGGAAGTAACTCGTTTACGAAAAGATTATTACATTTTAGTTATCAGCCTCTCGACGACTCGACAATGGTTCATACGCGACTACACGATGACGCGGCTAGGGATGTTAATGTGGATATGGGTAAAACGTGTATATTTCGTTGTGCGTTGCCTTCTCGAGATTTGAATTTTTTCAAGTACTTGGGATTCGTCATTCGTCGAGCGTAGAAAAAAAGTAAACTTTTTGTACGTATACGTCGTGCATAAACATAACGTAAATACATAAGTGGTTGAGGTGTGAGTAGTTGGTACTAAGTACGCGCACGTTAATTATCGGCGTTCGTTTTCTTCATCATATCGCTCGCGTTGAAATCGATTCTATTCGACGCGATAAGATGAGACGGACGTAGAAATAGGTACCAAGGTAGTAGGTCGACTGATATCCATTTTGATTCCTCTCCTGAGCTATCTGTTTATGCTATCTCATTTCGTTCAACGAACGGAACGGCCAAAGGGCAAGTAGGCAGTTGATCAAAGGTCACTGGCGTACGGTCGGTAGTCGTGGTGCTGTTTATGCCACGAGACATGATCAGTAGCTCGATACGACACGTCATGTTACATTTTTGCGATCCGAGGGAAAGGCGAAGATAAACAGGTAGCTAAGACAGTAAAGTTACGTATTTTTTAATTCCTACCTAGATGAGGTGACCAGGTAAACGTATTAATTACCGCGAGACGCCACCATAACGTACTCTAATTTGTAATCGCTGCGATGAGCGCGCGCACGATGATTATGAGGTGTGCTTATCACCTCTCACATTGCGGATATCTCATCGTATTGCATGTAATTTGGCATCTACTGTTTATATTCGTTGTTTTGGAGGGAGTAGTGAGTTTAAACGAATACCTGGTGTTATTGGCTTTTAGCTATCTCCAAGTGGATCGTAAAAACGGAAAGGAATTTTAAATACAGGGATTTCTGAAGGTGAGATTTAAGGTTCTGAATCTTCTTCGCTAATTTTCTCTGTGATTGGATGTAATGATGTTTATACTCTACCAATCGATTGAAAGTAATTAATCAGCGTTCGAAAAAATATAGAAAAAGAAATTAAAATTTTCTTGAAATTTGACCGTAGGTAAGTAAATGAAACAAGAGCTATCTATTTCATAGCCTGTTTCAACTTGCTCCTAAAGAAATTTTTCATCAGTGTTGCCAAGTATTCAATCGTCACTAGTTAACCAAGTGATATTTATGCAATGACCGAAAAAAATCTTCCTTAATTTTAAATTTATTACAAGAAAAAAAATTTAAAAGATTTAATTTATCAGAAAATAAATAAAAAGAAATTATTGCTAAGGAAAATATTTCTTACACGAATAATCCAGAAAAACGTAATTTTTTTTAAGGCTATTCTTTACCATTTCGCCATGTGGGAGCGAAATGCTATGTCCCGAGCAGCTCCCTATGACCGCCTTTGACTTGGTTCATTTTGATTTTTGAATCATCACGGTATTGATATGATTGATGATAATTGAAAGAACGAATTTGTACATAACTGAATAATGCGCTCTCTATAAATTTTATTGTAGTACAAAAACTATCCAGCGGCCATCTTGAAATATACCCTCGCAAACTCCGTTTCTCTAAACTT
>QBDW01002933.1:0-15536 GCA_003261595.1 Maconellicoccus hirsutus | reverse complement strand
ATTGGACAATTTCGTCCAATTTGTAAAATTATAAAGCGACAATTCGAAGCTATAAAATTCATTGGTTTGCGGGTCCTTTAACCTATTGACGAACGTATATTTCTCGATGTCATTTGTACGTGTTCGTGTTCTTTCGAGGAGATAAAAGGGTCGTCGACGTCTATCGGTTTCATTTGCAGAGATGAAATTCTCGATACGAACAGCCGAACAGGTGTTTTTAGTATAAATTTGAGATATTACTGCGATATTTCGTCTTGTCTTGAATTTAAACATTTTCCAGTCAATATCTTAAAAGCGATAAGCTTATACTGAAAAGATACGATTTAAAAGGATGAAAAAAAAAGTAATTCGAAAAAGGAAAAAAAAGGATGGTTTCGAAATACGAAATACCCACGTAAAAATTTCTTTTCAAAATAATCCAGTTAATTTCCACCGTCGTTGTCGCATTTTAAAGAAAAATGAAGTAAACATGAAACTTCGCGAAGAAAAATTAATTCTCGAAAAAAATATATTCATTCAGCGAGTAAAATTAAAGGAAAGTTTAATCCTGTTGTTAAAATCCTCCGTAGGCTTAGATATTTAACAAGGACGAATACAACAGACCTAGTAAAGCTTTTCAATTCAGCTAATGCGAAATTATTTCGAGTGTAAAATTAAAAAGAGCAAATTAGCGGTGTAATTCGGACGTGGAAATTTTTAATTTTTACTAACCCTATTAACTGTAGGTACAGTTTCTGCGCTCCAGCTACTTGTCTTAAGCGGAATAGGCAATGATACTGTTTTCTTTTGAATGTTATCTCGTGGTACATCTTGTATCCATTTATGAGTGCTTTTCGGCGGAATCTCGATTTCAGTTATTACCTTCGTTTTCGGCGGCTCGGATTCAGAGTCTTGTTTCGAATCGATATTTTGGCGAAATCGTCCCATTAATTCGCCGTTTTTGTTTACTGCAAATGAAAAAAAAAATGGTCATAAATTGAGAATTTCTTACTTTATGGTAGACTTTTAGCTAGTGAAATGCTTTATAAATGGTTTTTTTAGTGCTATTTTTTAATAAGACGACAAAACTGTCATCCAAACCTCCTACACTCGAGAGTCGAGGATTTTAAAAAAACGGAAAAAATAGCTTGATATTTTCTACTTCTTAAAATGTCGTAATATTTGCCAAAAAAAGTTACTTACGTTGTTCGCTAACTTCAGCGTGCTGTTCTTTTTTACCATTTATATTTATATTCGAGATTTTCTGCGATTTAGCAGACATTACGGAAATTCCATCTGAAAAATCAAAGCATACGAGTTTAGGCTGAAAATCGTTCGATATGTTCGAAGTGCAGTAACAAAGAAATAATCGAGTACGTTGGAGCGTTTAAAATGACCTTTTTCTTTTGCAAACGGTACGTCATATCGTGAGTGCTTCGATCAGCACCGGGAAAGAATTTGGGTCAACATCTCGCGGTCAACAAGTTTGAAAGGTTCGTTGTCGAGTTTATTCATGTACCTTTTATTTGCTTGTTATCGTCGGAATAACATTTGTGGGGGGTTGATAATACAAAATAAAGCTTACCCGATGATTTTAAGTTCTGTAGCTCACGTACATCTTCGTCTTCCAGCTGTAACATGAGGGTTTTGGTTAGTAGAGCGAGGTAATGGATTTTAATGTGTCTAATTTAGATAGATTTATCTTTTAATGAGATTTTCATTGTTTTTTTTTTCATTTTAAACGAAAAAGAAATGGTTGGTTTGCTTGCAAGTTGTGCACTTGTTTTATATTGTATCGTCAATTTGAAACTACTTTACAGCATCGAGTAAACCTTTGAAATGCAAAATATGCGTAAACTCACGTAACCTTGAAATTATTCTTTGAGGTGAAATGTATTGCGAATCAGTTTCAGGGTCATTTTGAATATCGCACAATATAGAACGATTTGCCTAGTTCACCATTTTATAACGTCATCGTGCAAATTGTCCTTTTAAAATATTTTTTCCAGCAAAATACCAACAATAAAAAATACTTTTGCTATAGTGTGTTCTGTTCAAGATGCCTTACTATTCAAATGATAAAAAAGCTGAATTGAAAAATAAATTTCTCCAATTCCATGGTCGTTCAATTATGAAAGCTCTTTTACCAATCAAAAGATTACTCACCTTGAACAGATCACGTGATTCAAAATAAAAAATCGGGTGTGCCATGAAAGACACGCGGCAGAAGTGAGAACTTTTTCGCACGGATGCGTCATAAATAAATGAATATAAATTAAATAAGGATAAAACATAAAGCTGTTATTATTTTAATCCTAGCGTATTCAAAAACAGAAGATTTCAACAAGTTGAACATATGCGCGCGCAGTAAAAAGAGAGGGGAAGAACGATGGTTTAGTGCCGGTCGGTCGTATTCACCGGTTCACTTTTCAATAAATAAATTCTGCGCGCGCCGAAAGTAGGTGAGGGAGTCTGCGCGTGACGAAAAAAGGAAAGGGAGCGCAGTGTGACGTCAGCGTTACGCTTTTTTCAGTTTGGTGCCAGCAAAGAAATTCTCATTTCAAAAATATAAATTGTAAACTCAAATAAAAAATACTTCACCTGTTTTTCATATTCCAATAAATTATTCTGATTCGTATTTTCGCCTCCTGAAAAATAATAAAATTTTAACCACATGCTCAAATGCAATAAATTAGAATGAGAGATTCCTCCCAAGTTACCTACGAAATCTTCTAAAGCTTTTGTAAGAAAATACGATTTTCAAAGAGTAACTAGCGTAACGTTTCGAGGCAACGTGGCGTACAGTCCCAAAGGACGTACACGACACATTTCATGCAAATTTCATTCATTTCGTGAAATAAAAGCATGAAACAAAAAAAAACATCTCGTGTAGTACGGCTATACTTGGAGAAACATGCGATTAAATTCGAACACGTGCGAGCATACGAGTATTTCTCAACTTATGATGAAATTTACGAAAATTTATCATCCATATTCGATAATTTAATTAGAGGAATGTGGTAATCGCGATTTTTTTCTATTTTATTCATCTTTTTAGCGTTTAAAACTAAAGAATACTTCATTGTCTTTTGCACTAATTGATTCAGAAAAAAAATCATTTAAAACTTTTCGCCTTTTGAGTTTTAAGTTTTCTCTATTGTACTTAATTATATGGTCGATGTAGGGAATTTAAGAAAATGCGATTTTACATAATTAATTTGGCAATTAAAAAGAAAACATTTTGAATATTCAAAGGTTTTTTTTTTCAACTTAATCGATACCAAAGTATTGTTAAAAAGCAACGGAATTTTTATGCTGATGAAATTTTAAAGAACATCGAGTTTTTTTTATTTGCTTATTAATTTTAATTTTTCAATTTTTTATTAGGCTGCAAAATTGGAAGAAAATTTGTTATGAATATTTAAACTATTCGAAAACATTTTCTTTCGATCAGACATTTTAGAAATAATGACATTTTTACTAAAAAAAAAAAGACGAATTCGATTATCGATGACAAACGCGCATACGTAAATTGAAGTTCAACACTACTCAGCGAGTGGTTTTCTGTATATGTGGAAATGGTTAATTGGAAATGGCGTCGACGTTTTATCGCGTCATTAAATTAAATTAGGCGGCGTTTATTTTATTTTCGAGTTATATACTGCGAGCCGAATGTGTAATCTCAGCTGGATTTAAGCTTAATACTCCTGTCGAGATTCCGATATAACCAAACGTGCTGGAGCCGTTGGCTTTCCTTTGGCGTGTACCTAATCAAATGATGGATTTCCTCGGGATGGGTTCTTGTCCTTGGGATATGGATATGGTTTTCGTGTGCTTCGCCCTCGTAAACGAGATCATCGAAGCGGGAGTAATTTATTTTTATTTTTATATAGTAGGTGTCGAGATTTTTATATTGATTTATGACGTCACAACTTGTTTGTGAAAATTTCCAGGGAACAGGGGGAGGGGAGAGCCTTAACAAATTCTATCAATTACATAACAAATTTATCAAGCGAAAAATTTAATTTCATTTTAATAATTTTTTGAAATCGAAAAAAAAAATTCTGAAAAATTCAAATGAAAAAATTCACTTTAGTGATTTTACGAGATCAATTTGTTCGTCAAGATGGATCAATGACGTCATAATTTTAATTTTATCACGGTTTAGAGCACCATTGAAGAGGTTTGAAAAAGGACGGAAGAAGGGAAATGATTTTTAAATAAATTTGTTGAAAAACATTCTGAAAAAATTTATTGCACAAATTTACTTATTTTTAAATTTTTTTCATTTTTTTGAGCATTTTATGGTAATTTTTTGTTTTATCTTTTCTGTGCCATTTCCACTATTTAATTAATTTATGATCATTTTTCAATTATTTTCGCTACTTTTGGTCGATTTTTGACAATTGTTTGGTAATTGATCGTTTTGTTGGATTTTTTGAATATTTATCGATATTTTTTCGGATAATTTTCAACAATTTTATCATTTTTTCACCCCATTTTGCGCGTTAAATTGAAAGTGCAAAACATACTGAAAACAGGATTTTTAAATTCGATACTCGAAATAATTTTATTTGTAATTTTTTTTAGTTTATTCAATTTTTCTCATAAATTGACGAAAATTTACGTCATTTAATGAAATTTGAACTTAAAATAAAGCTGTCGATTCGAATCGATTAATCGATTAATTTTTATGATAAATCGACTTAAGCAGACGAATCGATTTAAATCGATTTCAAGTCGATTAATCGACTCAACTATAAGATCAACTCGAATCGATTTAAAATTAAACCTAAATTAATAAATAAATTAAACATAAAATTGAAATTTTTGTGTATTTAGTTAGAAAATAATGAAAATGTGCGGAAAATTGGACATTAAAAAATTTTAACTTGAAAAATTGTCAAATTAAAATTTTTTAATGTTCAAGTTTTATCGATTTGGGTAACGTGAGTATATTGGAATCAATTCGGGTCAATTTTAAATCGGTTTCGGTTGATTTGTGTCGATCAAATCGATTCGAGTAAAACGATCGAGTCATTAATCAATTTGATCAATTAAATCGCAAATTAATCAAATTTTTCCCGATCGATTAATCTATTTTTTTTTCTAATTGGCAATCTTAAAATCAGTTGAAAACTGGCGTTGAATGGGGGGGGGGAGCTGGGAGTTTTTCTGTTGTAATTCCTATTTTTAAGGATTCTACATAAAATTTTCTTTTTTAAATCATGTTTTTTTCGCATGTCACATCAATGCAAATAATTTTTTTTAATTAAATTACTAATTTCAATATTATTTAATTAAATAAATAATTTTTTTAAATTAATATATCAACTATATTAAATTTTAAATTCAAATTTATTTAATTTATAAACGATTAAAAAAATATCAGTCAAAATTTTCAATTATGAATACGAGTATTATTAATTTAATTTTTTTAAAATTATTTTACCTACTAATCCTTATAAAATTTCAATTCAACTCGCCTCTTTACCCCTTACAATTAAAAATTTCTGAAAATACTCAATTTATGAAATGTTTTTTGCATCTTGAACACATTAAAAATAGTAAATTGCATGGAACTATGGTAAATTATTTCGGAACACGGTGTATAACTCCATTAAACGGTTTCGCAATTTCAATATACGCTTTTAATTTCATTTATTCAAGCACTTAACAATATTATGGAGTATCCAATTGGAAAAATTCCTTTTTTAAACCTTTTACTTTATTTTTCGAGAGGAAAATTTCTTTTTAAATTTGTCAATAAAATTTTTCCCAACGTTTTTCATAACAAAACCTCTACGAGCATATTTTAAAAGAAATCTCAAGCTTTGTATAATTTTAATCTTTACAAATGAAATTTTCCGACGCCAAATTCATATTTGTTTTGGTTTTAAGCGCCACCGCAATATGTCATTTTGGCAAATAGCATCCCCTCTACCCCTCTTTTGATACCACACCACCTACGCTTGTCTCTGAAAACGATACACTAGGCCTTATTATCATATAGCGCTGTATATTGATAATAAACGTCATAGCTTTCAATGGAGGTACATTTTGTGGTGTTATTTGACAATGACGAATGTACGTGGTATATTGGAAAAACGTCGAAAAGGCGAACAGATGCGCGACTTTACGTGTTCAACTTTGGTAAACAGCTTTTTGTATTTTGTTGATTTTGAGTAAACGCGTATCAAAGGCTGTAATGACGTTTTTTGATGTAAACGAAATAAGAAATAGCGAAAAGGACGAGAAGACTGGAAATTAGAAATGATTTTTAGGCCTTTGAAATTGAAAAATTATCGGAAACCGCGCTATTTTGTCGTCAAAGATGTAGGAGAAAAAAGGAATCGCGGTTTGTTACGTTGTAGGTCGCAGTTTTGACTTTTAGGCTTTCGAGTGTGTTGCTACAACAATGATTAAACGTGTACGTCCGGTAATCACTCGCAATAGTAAATGTTCCATCATTAGGAAATTTTTTCCAGAGAATAGAAGGAATTATACCGCTGGGAATAGCGTCAGGTGGCGCTCATTACATGGTTCGAAAAAGCGAACGTTTGACGTCAACGTAAACACGATGACGTATGAATGGGGCACAATGGGCCACTTTCTTTAAGTGCTCATTTGCCCATGTTCAACGTACATATGCTTATTGCTTACACGAAGCTCGATCCAATTGCATAAGGATAAAAGGGCGTCGTATTTTCACTCGTTTATTTCGGCCTCTAATCGTCGAAAAATTACTTTAAAGGACCTCTTGTGACGTATTAATGCCTCGGTCATCAGATGTGGTAAATTTCCAAAGGCGTAAAGTTAAACCGACAAATTTAGCAACAGTGAATTTCGCCGAGTTAAAGTTTATTGCAATTCGTTGCGCCCTCTGTCTCGACTACCAACTTGGGGTAGTATTTTTCACGCTTATAGTTACATTTCACTCCTACGCTGTTTTCTGCATACGAAAACAATTCCGAGTACGCCCACGAGCTCGCCGAGGCGCGTCTCGTTTCGTCCAATTTCCACGGCCGTTATCTCGTTCGTAAATTTATTAATTTACGCCGAAGATAAATTAACGCGATTTGGTCTTTTTCCATATTCTACCATCGTGCGATGTTCTCGTCGATACCCTAGAATTTGTTTGTTTTCGTTCACAAGGAAACTCGACGTTGTAATTTGTCTCGTAAAGTCCTCTAATCGTGGTTTATATTGTGTTCTTTAATGAAAAAAACAACCATTTCGGTGCTCTGATTGATGTTACGTTTGAAATAACCGAAAATTCCGGTTTTACGCCTCGGAAACCATAGCAAACGATATGTCACAAGGTATACTTGAATTTCGCAATAATACCCCCTCCCCCTGATGCCGACTTTGTGGGGGGTTTATTAAAAAATCGAAAAATCAGAGGTAATTATCGCAAAATGTGATTACACATGGTGTGTGCATATTTCAGTTGAAATGATGTTTTTCATACAGTTATTGTATCAAATTGCTTCCTCCCCTCTTTTTTCACCCTTTCTCCAAATTGAGATATGGGCCTTACACATGGTAGTCGAGTGGGATATCGATTGCTTGGTACTACAGGGTGAAGGTGCGTGTTGTGAATTTTTGCAGCCCCTGAAGCGGTCACTTTTTGCCACCCTGGAACTTTTTTTGATGCTCACCACCACCTCGACCCCTGATCATAGATGGCGATTTATCATTAATTTTCAAAAACTTTGCTCAACTCGTCTTCCATCCTTGGAAATTCATTTAAATCACAATTTATTTGCTTAAAATTGAATAAAATGTGTACAAGTAGCTTAAATTTGATGAAAAATTCGCTTGAAAATTCTTAAACATCGTCGAAATATCGTTTAAATTGATGAAAATTGCGCAAAATTGTCAAAACATCGTTAAACTTGTACACAGTTGTTTATTTCTTGAAAATTGCATAAAAGTTGTGCAAAACGATTAAATTGATGAAAAATTTGCTCAAAATTGCAGAAAAATTGCCGACATGATGTCAAAATTGTTTACAGTTACTCAATATTTGTTTAGAATTGCAAAAATTTGTCAAAAAATTAATAAAATGGTCCAAAATTGATCAATATTGGTTTAAAATTCCACAAAATGGTCCAAAAGTTGTTTAAATTTGTTCAATATGTGTCCAAAATTGTACAAAAGTTGCGAAAACAATTAAATTAACAAGTAATTTTGTCGAAATTACATAAAAACTGTCGACATGTGGTCAAAATAGTTTAGAATCGATCAAAATTTGTTTAAAATGGCTTAAAATTGCATAACATAATTAAAATGTAGCTTAAATTGAATTAATGTTGAAATAAAATGTTTTTTTATATTGTTTAAAATTGTTGTATATTTGTTCAAAGTTGCACAAAAGTTGTAAAAAATGACTAAAATGATGAAAAATTACGTTAAAATTGGGTAAAACTTGTTAAAATGTTGTTGAAATAGGTCAGAATCAATCAAAATTTATCTAAAACTGCTTAAAACCGCACAAAATTGCCTAAATGTTGTTAAAATTGATTAAAATTTTTCAATTTTTGCTTAAAATTGCACAAAATTGTCAAAACGTTGTTAAAATTGCATAAAATTGTTCAATACTTCCTTAAAATTGCATAAAAACGGTTAAAATGTTACTAAAATAGTTAAGAAGCAATCAAAATTTGTTTAAAATTGCTTAAAATTACACAAAATCGTCAAAATGTTGTTGAAATTGTTCAGTATTTGAACAAAATTGCGTAAAAATTGTGAAAATATGTATTGAAATTATTTAAAATTGTTTAGAATTTTTTTCAAAATTGCATGAAAATAGTTAAAATGTTGTTAAAACAGTTAAAAAGAGGTTAAAATTCGTATAAAATTGCTAAAATTGTTGAAATGTTCTCAAAATTGTTCAATATTTGCTTAGAATTGCGTAAAAGTTGTACAAAATGGTCAAATTTTTGAAAAGTTGAGTTAAAATTGCAAAAAACTAAAAAAATGTTATATTTTGATAGTTTTTTGCAATTTTAATCAAACTTTTCATCAATTTAGTCGTTTTTCCCAATTTTTGTGCAATTTTAAGCAAATATTGATCGATCCCAAACTATTTCAACCTACTTAAGAAATTTTATGCATATTTTGACCAATTCTGAACCATTTTAACAACATTTCAACAATTTTATGTCATTTTGACCAAATATTGAACAATTTTAAACAATTTTTACAACATTTTGACAATTTTGTGCAATTTTAAGCAATTTTACACAAATTTTGATCAATTCTAAACTATTTTAATATTATTTTAAATTCGTTATGCAAGTTTGAGAAAATGTTGAACAATTTTACACAATTTTAACACAATTTTGACAATTTTGTGCAATTTTAAGGAAATTTTGCTTAACTGTAAAAGCTTTTTTTTTGCAATTTTGACCAAACATTGAACAATTTTGAACAATTTTTGCAACATTTTGACAATTTTGTGCAATTTTAAGCAATTTTACAAAAACTTTGATCAATTCTAAACTATTTTAACACCATTTTAAATTTGTTATGCAAGTTTGAGCCAATGTAGAATAATTTTAAACAATTTTAAAACAATTTTGATAATTTTGTGAAATTTTAAGGAAATTTTGCTTGATCGTAAACTATTTTAAGCTTTTTTATGCAATTTTGACCAAATATTGAACAATTTTAAACAATTTTTACAACATTTTGGCAATTCTGTACAATTTAAGCAATTTTAAATAAGTTTTGATCAATTCTCAAACAATTTTAATAACTTTTCGGCAATGTTGTGCTATTTTAAGCAATTTTACACAAATTTTGATCAATTATAAGTTATTTTAATAGTTTTTATGCTATTTCAAGCTAATATGGAACAATTTTGACAACATTTTGGGCAATTTTACGCAATTTTAAACAAATTTTCGATAGTTTCAAAATATTTTCACCTTCTAACAGGAGAGCTGGCTCCTTTCTCTCGTGCCATTTGTGAAATTACGTCAAAGTCGTCATCTGGGGTATCGATTGTTTGGTGTTTGGGTATGCTAAACTCAATTTTAGCATTATTTTTTAGATCCAGCCTTATTAGACATTGTTTTATTGTATTTAAGCGATATAACGCGAATGATGAATCAATTAAGAAGCGTTTTAATTTACTAATCGAAGTTTTCGTTGATTTATAATATTTATAGTATTATTTTCATCATTTATTATGTTTTCAATCATTCGGGAATATTTACGAATTAAATGATCGATGAGTTTGGACGCAACTGCTCCTACACAAAGGAAAATAAATATCTCCGAAAAGTGATTTCGCAAAGGCGTGAAAAAAATGCCTAATTTCGTCCACAAAGTGAACCTATTTTCGCGCCACATCGACGTATATATAGAAATACCACACAAAGAGGTGCATTCAGCACCGAGTGGGTTTAACGGTGACGATTATTTTCACACGACATTTACAACAACGCGTATAAAAGCTGTGCAATTACACTTACTCATTGATGGGATAATTTAAACGGCTCGGAGCCCTGGTAATGTCCGCCTGCCGACCTTTACCTTACCCGGCGGCCGAATTATTACCAAGATGTACCTATTACGAATTAACAACCCCGCGCCATTTTAATATTAAAATCGCGCCATCGTTAAAAATTTAATTCGTAATTACTTTTGTACGTTTCTATAGAAACGTTGGTATTTTTCAACAGCCAAGGTCGAATTTTTTGGCCATCTGAGTTTAAAAACGTACCTCATCGAGGATTTACTCTGCGCGATTGTAATCCGAGCATTGTGGGCGAGCTAGCTTAATATTTACGACTTGGGGCGCTTCGTTGTGGACGTCGAGGGCTAAATTTTGACGCTGTGTCCCTGAAGAGGAGAAAAAAATGCAGAAACGAATTTCCCCAGAGTTGTTGGCATATACGGTTCAAAACGAAGGTGGTACATCTACACGATATAAACCGGCAATTCTTTCAGGCGACTTTGTTTAACCAGAAATGAAAAAAGTACGCGAGTTTCTCGGCTCACGTTGCGACGAAATGAAATTTTTCGCTTTCAAAAATTCAAAAGCCCGGCCGATCGAACTGTGAAAACTTTGTGAGCATGTTTTGGTGAAAGCTGCGGTCTCGAGAACACCCTAAATACGAATATCAAATTAACGATAGTAACCCGAAGCTTTACGTCATAATTATCCGAAAACTTACCAAAACCGATCAACCTTGTTGAAATGCGCACGTCACGAGGTCGCAAAAAAAACAACCCTTTGATTCGAGTAAATTACGATAATAGACGGGTTCGTATGAAAAAAGCAGCACGTAAACAAAATATAAAATAGGTAACGCGTTGATTCGCGAATTGTTTTTGAATACACAATTAGGCCTTTTTTACGTAGCATTCGCGAGTCGAAAATAAATTAAATATCTCGTTCCGTGATTTTTTTTTTAATTTATCTCCCAATTCGCGAGTCTTGCATTTTGTATTTTCGTCGACATCGCGAATACCTGTCGACGATGTAAGCTCTGGCATGAGATTTTTTACATTTTACGACCTAAATTAATAGATTTTTACGACGTGTTTAGTTACAAAAATAAAGCCACCGAGAAGGGTGAATTTATTACCGAAATTAACGTTAAAAAATTTAATACGAGCCAAAACAATTTTTTTCCCGAGTTAATTTTTTAACGACCGTGTCAAGTTACCCGAAAGAAATCATCCTTGTATTTTTCGTCTTGTGTTATATTTGTCCAAAATGGAATGTGGAATCAAAGGGAAATTTTCATGGAACCAGAAAATATATAAAGAAAAGAATTTAAACAAATTCAGAAACTATTTCAAATTTTCCACTAACGCTAAAGTACTTTAAATCCTACAAAGACACGTGACTTTGAGTGAAAAGTTCAAAATCTAAATTAAAAAAAGAGGGATATAAAAACTTTGAGCAACATCCCCCTCTACATCCCTTTCAAAATACACCGTTTTTTATTTATCACCAAAAATTTCGTTGATAATTCTATTTCAAGGGAGAAATAACAATCATAAAAGGTGGAAAATTCTCTTTCCAACCAAAAATTAATTTGATAGGTAAATTCCTCGATTTTTTGCAATTTTTCCAGAAAATCTCACTTCTTGAATTTTGAACTTTTACGTAATTAGATGAAACATTATAATAAATAGTAAATTTTTTTATCGTATAATTATGAAATAATATATTTAAATATTTTTATTAAAATTTATTCAAATGAAAAAAATTAAATTAAAATATTTTGACGGATTTAGGCCATTTTTTCAAAATAACCATTGATGTCTTCTGTCAAACTAAAAATTGAATTTTTTACGTTAAATACACGAACAAACTAGAAGATATTAAGGGACTTACATTGAAGAAATTTAATACCTTATTTTTTTTTTAACTTAAAAATAAATAAAAATTTTGAAAAAATCGAAGAGACAAAATTTACATAATTTTATGAGATCACCGAAGCTGAGAAAAATTTAAAGTGGAATCCGCAACATAGTTTTTGTCATTCAGAACAGCAAAATTATTACCAGATTCTTATTAAAAGGGTTTATTTTTAGTGGAAAAGAAGGAAGGGGTGAAGTTGCTGAAGTTATAAGTTTTCAGCTCATTTCCCATTTTATTTCCCGAACAATCAAGTTCTTCAAAAAATAAATGATTGATGACGCGATGTTTTGCAACTTGAAAGAGGTCCCCCTCTTTCCTTTTCTCTTTGCTTACGTTCTTTGGAGAAAATATGGTTGAATTTTGAAATATTGGTAAATACTCGTACGTTGAAATGAATTGTAAAAAAAAATATTTGATTAGTTAATGAATTACGAGTACATTCACTTTTTATCATGACAGGTCGTTGACTTCGAAGTGTGGAATTAGCATAATGGGAGTAATTATTTATGAAATTCGTTAGTACATCTGTTGAAAGTACGTAATTAATTAATTAATCATTAATTTGAGCCGATGACATCGAAAGTACAAAATTTCCTATCTTTCTAATCTCGAATGGGCTAAAATCCTTCCTGTAATTTGACCTTTCTGAAATACCCCAAAGTCATATTTGCTCCGTAGCTTAGCTAGTAATTTTTAAAAAAAGGGTAAAATTAATATAAGCAAAATTTTGAAAAGTAGGTAAAGCTTGTATCATTTTCTGGAATTAGGCAAAATAACAAATCTCAAAATAATAGAATTACCCTATCAAACTCCAAATTATTAAATATGTATTTTTCAAATTTAAATTTCGAAATTTTCGATATAAATCAAATAAATTAAAAAAAAATAGAATCCTAACAATTCTACGTTCAAGCTAAAAAAAAAACTTTCGATGACCCCTGGAATAATTTCATTACATCCATCACGTATCTGTCCTCTTCAACCTTCGAGAAAGCACGAAAAAAAGCCAAGGAAATTGTTTTTTCGTTCTCTAGAGAAATATCCGTCAAAAGGTTAATTTTTCGTGTGGTTTTTCGCAAAACGCCAACAAGTTTTGTCTATGTTTCGTCCTTTTTGAGAATATAAGTAGGTATTTTTACGTTGAAAAAACACGTACTCTAGAAATTAGAAGGTTCTTATTAACTCGCCAGTCCATTGAGTATTTTTTTACCCGTTGAAGAGGCGTTCGTTTGGACGTTTGGTACAAAAGAAGTTCTTACGTATGTCAAGTATAATTATTTAATAAGAGAAATGTAGGTCATGCTGTTGTGGAAATAGCGCATATCGAGGCCTTTATCGTTCATTTTGCTTGTTAAGTTTTTAAAGCTGTTCTAATTACGTCTTTGTTTTGATGAATATTAGCGGTCTTGGATGCGGTGGAGAAGAATTCTAGAGATGCTTTGTTATCGCGACTACGCGGTTAAAACGAACGAGGATGGGGAAGAACGTTTTGTGGTATTTGCATAGAGGTATTTTTAACATCGACTTGAAAGTTCGATTTTTAAAACATCGTTGGAGAAATCAACGAGGAAGAGGATGAGGAAGGGTGTACCAAACAGGTGGAATTTTTTTCAGTAATTTGAATCTATCTGGAGATGAAGGTTCGAACGAACCAGAAAATCAAATTATCTGTTGATAATTGCGTTTTTTTGACCTCTCGTATTTCTTGTTTTTATCTACTTTGGTAAATAATTCAAAAGCAGATGGAGCTTTTTTTGATTTATAAAATCGGCTTAAATCCACGTTGCCTTGATTGATTTGTGTTTTCAATTAAGATACGTTGTCGTTGATGAATTGATGTAGGTATTGATTTTTGAAGTTCGCAGAAATTGACTCACCAGATGAATTCCTTTGCAAAGGTGTTCCATTTATGGAGACGATAAGCAGCGCTGCGATGAAGCCGCACGTGTATAGTTTAATTTTCATGGTTTTTCCCGTATGCAATTCTGTAACATGACACGTGCAAATGGAGTTAGAATTTTTGGATTAAAAAAACTAAAACTATAAAATATTCGATTCGCGAACGAAACGTATATTGCGTTGATTTTATTTGCCTTTTTTTTATATCAAATGTGATACAAGTTTTTTCAAGCTTTCGAAGCTTTCATTTCAGTATCAGACTCATAAGGGAAGCTTTTCAATTTGGATTTTTTTTTCTGTAAAAAATTTGATAATTTTTAACCATTTATATTCTCTTTTTTCGTACAAAATTTTCATTTTAATTTCATTAAAATTAAATATTTTTTATTCGTCACAATAATAATGTTACATAAATTTTCAAAAATTTAATTAATTTAACATCAATAATGCTATGTCACTTTATGTTCATGTAAAACCTTGCGACTATAATAAATTTTCTAAAAAATTTGAAAATGAAGCGTTTCAAAATAAAGCTGCCTAATCTCATGTAGATGCTTCCTGGAGAAATGAAAAATTCTCCAGAGAAAATGGAGGCTCCAAAATAGTTCGGAATTGCGAAATATTTTTTGTAATTTCAAACCATTAATCAAAATCGACTCGTATTTTTTTTTATTTCATATTTTTAACCTCGCAACGGGAAATAATGTTTATTTTTGTTATTCATTTTTTTTAATTTTTTTAATTTTATAATTTATTTATTGTGTAATAAAAAATTTCTTATTTTATTCACTTATAAAAATTTTACTTTTTAAAATAATATTTACGAGTATTCGATAAAAGTTTATAAATTAAGTAGAATTTAATTTTTATTTATTAATTATTTTTTTTAAAGAAGAATTTATTAAAATAATAATCAAGTGAAATAATGTAATAAATGGTTGGTTTAATTTTTATTTATCACTAATCATTATACATAGAATAATATATTGGAATATTTTTATTAAAATTTATTTAATGAAAAATGTTAATAAATAAATAATTCAGTATTATTTTAAAAAATCAATTTATTAATATAATTTGATGAACAGTCTGTTAAAATTAGTAATTATAAAAATTTATTAAATGAATTCAACTTAAATTTTTTATTTGTTTAATAAAAACATTGTTTAAAGAAATTAATTTTAAATAAATTCTGCTCAATGATTTATATATTTAAATAGCTGCAGTATTTTAACTGTACAAAGGTAGCATGATAATTTGTATTTTAATT